>JAQMWT010000177.1:0-70000 GCA_029834535.1 Chrysophaeum taylorii
ATTCAAGGTCAGCCATAGTAAGCTGAGCAGAACCTGTGCGAGTAAGGTGTAAACGTTTTAGGAACGGGTATATATGGAGGATCGGGGAACACCCGGATCCAGTCTTTGGTTAGGTGGTTAGGTAGCCAAAGGCGCTTGGGAATAACTTGTAGATCATCCACGATCTTTAGGAAGGGGCGTGGATGGAGGATGGGCCACGATGATAGTTTAATTGGCCCAGCAGAATATCTGCGGCGACGCATATCCTTTCTCTAGATTGGTAGTCGCCACATAGGTAGGTCGGGAACCTATCAACAACATCGACACAGTAATCAGTATATATAAGGTTGGCCACTGTGATGTGGTCTTGATGACAGTACTTATGCGGAGGCGTCATCTCAGCCAGTAGTACCAAGGGCTGGAGTAGCTTGATGACAGACAATGCTGTCGAAAAGAGAATCGTCCAGCAGGCTGTAAGTCTTCTGACTTTTGTTGTTTTAGTAAATTCCTGTTTGTGCAGGGAGGTGATCTCAATTATATCACAATCGAATGTGCGCCTTTCCTCTGTTGAGATTAGGTGAAGATGGTTAATAAAGGCGGGGGAGATTCAAATAATAGTACAGTAGGAAAACGGTGGCGTAACATACGAACAAGCGTATCATCAGACTCAACAACAACTTTTACATTGATATTTAAGCCTAAGTCATTAGTGGCTTGAGACAGGAACGCCGGAGTTGACAAACCAGAACAAAGTAACATGACAGAGGGTTTGCGGAGATAGGGCTCTTGTGAGAAAAACTGGCCGTGAGAGTAGTCAACTTAATGGCTGCGTATTTTGCTGAACAAATTTGTTCTGTTTCCGAAGATTGAGAACCAAAGGGCGAATCCACGGCCGATCTGGTAAAACTCGTTGGAGTAGGTAATTGTAGTATGCCAGTAGCTCCCTGTTTTCATGGTATCGCTTGAGGAAATGCAAGGGAGCGAAGTTCCAGCCGCTTGTCGCGCGCGATGTTGTAAGTGATACAAGGGAGAGCTGGTAAATTAGCTGCGACATAGTGTATGGGTATACGTACATCTTTGTCTATGCGGCTCGTGACAACGCTGAGCTTTGGCTCAGCTCGATCGTTGAACGGTGGTAAGATTGGTCTGGTTCCATTCGAGCATGCTCAGGATAGCGAGATGTCGGTCATGCACTGGTTGAAGACATAAAGCGAAGTCGATCTTAACGTAGCCAACTTGTGGGTGATCTGGTAGGGGAATAACGATGTTGCGTGTTAACATCATGTGATGCCCGTTGTTGTCCTGTTACCGTCTGAATAACAATCGGAGCGTACTTAGAGTCCAATGGAATTATATGATTGGGTATTGCGAAATCGTAGGTGGACATCAAGGAGATGGTAGCACAAGAGTCAAAATATAGGAAAGAGCAATGTGGAGGGACACTGTTTACCTTCATGTAGTTGGTGAGGAAGGCGTTTTCCGAATGTGGGCAAGTAGTGGAGAGGCTGGCTGTGAAGAAGTTCTTCAGCAATAACAGATTCGTTGGAATAATGATCGGTTGAACAGGTGGTGATGGTTCGTCAGCCTCATCAGCCATGCCGTGCTTTTCGTCAAATGACGATAGGGAGGTGTGGTCGGCATCCCTGTTGGGTTCGGCTTGTGGTGGTAGGTTGAGGGCAGATTGGACCTGTGAAGATAGCGAGGACAATAATGCTGGTGGTAAAGCCGAAATGGCGGAAGCGGTAAAGAGGTTAGACACAGTATTGGAAGGATTACCCTGTGTGTTTGTAGTAGGAGGAGTTGTTGTTGGGGTGGGAGCAGTAACGACAGTATGGTGTTGTGGCTCCACGTAGTTTAACGACTTTTCGGTCGAGGATAGATGAACGTCTACATCATAAATGATGTCTTCTGCAAACATGAGCTGTTCGTTTAGACGAAGTAAACTACTGTCCTCGGTAGATGTTGTTGACAGGATATCGGCTGATTGTAGCAAGGTCTCAAATAACTTGTTGATATTCTGTTGTAGCTGAGCCGTGGTATCATTATCTGTCACATGCTTCGTGAGTTCGCTACACTGCTCGCAGGGTGTTTAAGGTGTGGTTTGTTCGATCTAAAATTTCATGTTAGACCGAGAGGACCTGTCAAATGCGGGGTAAATTGGACGGTCATGGGACTGTCCGGCAGTTTTCTTGGTGACGTAAGAATCACCAGGACGATAATACGATAAATCGCTGCGAGAGAAAGGCTGGCGAGCATCATTAGAGTTACGCAAGCGTCTAGCATTAAACGTGGAAGATGTACCAGGTTGGGACGAAGTGATGAAGGCGAGTGTGTTAGCAGTTTGAGTCAGACTTTTGTCCGATGAGTCCAAAGTATGTGTAAGTAGTAACTTTGGCTTTGGTTGAGATGATAAACCTTCGACATAGGCCAAGAAACAGGGCGTTCTAAGCGTCTTTTGTTCGACCCATTTGATACGACATTGTAAAGGTCTAATGCGTATTCTAAAATGTAGCTTGGGTTGGTAGGGTGACACAATCGTTCAGCTTCTGGTACAGGTCGAGATGAAGATCGGGTTTCGTACATATAACACCAATCTACCCAACCACGATCGTAACGGTTGTTGCTGGTATTATCGGCATAATGCCGATGTATCTCTTCATAGATTTTCCTGCAAAGAGTGCCAAAGTCGAATTGAAGGTCAGTCTCTTCCTGGTTAAGTTGGTAAGAGATTTGCCTAAATGCTAGGACAGCTTCGATAAATACATGGACATACCAGTTAGGATTATAAACAACAGAGTTAAATTGCTGTTTCAAGTAAGACACATCAGTAGTCGTAACAGACTCGTAGTGATTAAAGGCAGGTTTTCCAACACTTTCAAGATTGAAGTAAGTATGTAAAAACGTAGCGTACGTGTTCTGGTAAGTGTGCCAGTCAGCTGCAGTTAATAAAAACATGGTGACCGGGGCACGAACACGAGTGTCGAAAGCTAGTGCCTTCGGGTGCGCGCGATTTAAGATTCGTTCCTCTTCTAAGAAACGAGCGTTGATTTCAGGACGTAATGCCCTGACTTCATAGTCGTAACAGACGGTAGTTAGCTGAGCTACTTCTGCATCAGGTAAGTGGGGGAAAGCTTCGTTGGTGAAATGCCATTCCTGATACTCAGGGGGTAACTTATCGACAGTTAAACGGAGATCAGCAGCCCTATCGGTCTTCCATTCCAGGAAAACGCGATCGAGAATTTGATTCCGGAGGATTTCGTAGTCCTTGCATGACCGAGTATATGCTTCATACGAGTCGTACTCGAGGAAAGCATCGGCATGACTGGACCGTAGTAATTGCTTGATATGCTTGATTTGCAAGGATACCTTGCGGTTCTGAAGCTGGAAGCGATTCCCCTCATTGAGGAACTCAACTACAGGAGCTTCGAGCTTCGATATATCCGCACCTGTGATCGCCTTAGGTGCGGCTCGTGCTGCGTGTTCTGCCATAGCAGTTGACGGGGAACCTGTGGGTTCAGTCACGCAGTTGACACTGTCTAGACATTCTAAGGGGGTCTGTCTATCGGTGTCTATGTACACTCATCGATTTTTCGATGGAAAATGTGTCTATATGACGACTGTGCAAGCTGTGAGTCCAGAGTAGTGTCGCTAAGCGTAGTCACTCAGGCAGCTGGTTAGTTTTGGTGCTCTCAAGGAGCTTGTTAAGTGCATTGCCATGGAATGTACGAGTGGACGTACCCAAAATATTCCATAACATGTGTGCAAGAGTACAGGTTAGCCAATTACACACACATCAACATTGACATGACAATACGATGCTATGAACAGGTGCACACAAGGTTACACGATCACGTGTGCTAAAAAGAATTATATACAGCCCAATGGTAATGGCGATATATTGACAAGCGTGTCACATGTCGAGGCTGAGCTGGCGCGGTAACAGCCCAATACCCATAGGTTACGTGCATGTTGACACATGGTTTCTCAGGGACCCGCCTGGGCCCATAACCTGCAGAGCATTCAGCAAGCAGTGGTAAGTCACCTGGGAAACCATCCCGTCTCATCGTGAACGTCTGGCAGGTTAATTCGGGGAATGAAAGGTATGTTCCCTATATCCTCAGAACACGACAGGCGGCATCTAGAACTACACGAGAAAGGTTAAGTGTATAGTGCTACATACCTCGGGGCGCGCTAGACCATGATGATGAGCGTAGGCACAAATCAGAGGACTATTAGATTGTGTAAAAAGGAAGAAGAAGGGTAAGGAAGAGATCACGTTCTCAACGGACGGATAAGGGTAAGAGGCAGCAGATTTCTCTGCAGGATTTAGGGAATAATCGTCCCATAATATTATAGAGGAGCACAAAAGCTTTGAGTTCAATAGGGGATCTCATGCAAGCAAGTGGTTTTCTTGAATTAGTCAAGAATCCCAGGCGAAAGTTAGAAATGCCCTCCATTTCATCTTGACTGGGATGTTCGACTGTTTTATTAGAGTGCAGACGAAGGAACAGCATAGTTAAGGTGTCAAGCTCAGTGTCACAGTTAAGCGCACGGATCCTGTACTGTACGACTGAAAATATTGTAGGTTTTAGGTGTGGACACAAATGGTGTGTCAGGAAAGACCTGCGTCCAAGGTTCGTCGACTATTAACTTGCGACTGATGGAATTAGTGTGGTCTCCAATGTCCAGAAAGGAAGTGACTCGTTTATTCGGCCATGAAAGCAGATCAAGAGGGCCGGTGTTGTATTTGCGTGCGACGAGGATCCATCTTTCTCTGGCTTGATAATCTCCACATAACTAACTAACTAACTTCAGACCTCTCCCGAGCATGGGAGCCAGGCCGGACCGACAGGAGCCAGTCCGGAATCACGGGCCTGTAGACGAGGGGCGCCGAAAGGTGGGTCGGCGGAGAGTGATCATCAAGCTTGTCGCCATGCGACGAGGAGACCGCGATGTGACTGAAAACCAGCTCGTCGATAACCTTCCGTCTGCGACCCCCGGCCATACCCCGTCCCACTGCGAACGTTCCGGCTGCCAACCGGCCCGCCGAGAGGCGAATAGGTGCCAACCTACGCCGGGAGGGCGGATGCCCTCGCAAGGCTCAGGATTCATGAGGCACCGTCCTCCATCGCAACCATGCGGTCGGCGATCAGGGTAAGGTCCACATAAATAGCATGGAAATCGGCCACATATGTCTACCGTATAGTGCATCGTTGAGAAGATGAGATTAGTAACTCGTATATGATCTTCATACGATGCGGAGTGTGGTGGAGTCATTTCCATGAAGAACAAGCGGCTTTAAAAGCTCAAGTACACTTAGAGCACTTGGGAACAAGGAATCATCCATATCGCGCTCGAAGGTGGAAATGGATCTCCCATTGATTATGTTGCGATTTGTGCATGGTGATGTCAATTCCACTATGTCAGTGTAATATCGTGCACGTTCAGCGTCCGATGCTCGATGGAGATATGTCAAAAACTTAGGTAAGGATGGGAAAACTTCGATGGAATTACCAAAACGTCTTCGTAGCATGTGCGTGATATTGTCGTCGCTCTCAACAAGAACTTTAACGTTGATGTTGATTTGCAAGTCATTAGAAGCGCAAGCCAAGAATGCAGGAGTGGACATCCCAGAGCAAAGTAAAGTTACTGTAGGTATTCGTGGGCTAGGAGATGAAGTTACTGTATGGAGCAAACGTGTTGTAACCTTGCGTCCTACAGGAGATGGGAAATGCTTGCGTATGTAAGGCAGCTGCGAGTGCATTGACTCCAGGATGGTTTTAAGCCATGGGACGTAAATTACTCGTTCCATGAGGGTGGAATATAGTTTGAGCATTTCGCGTTGTTCATTAAAAGCACATAGTCTGAACTGTAGTGAGCGAAGTTCCATTTTGCGCGCTTTTGCTTGTTGTAGCGAGCAAATTGGTAGAGTTGGCAACAGGTTACTGAGTCTATACAAAGTAATCTTGACATTATCATCAATTTTACTCTGGATAGATGATTGTCCTTTAAATGCAACTCCATAAGGTGTATACCAAGTTTATCTTCTCCCCATTGAGTCATACTGATGATGTGCAGATCGGGATCGTTATGGTCGTTTTGCTTGGGTAGAAAAAGCGCAACGTCTAGCTTTACATATCCCACATTTGGATGCTTTGGGAGAGCGGGAATGACGGTCCTTATAATCATAGCATGTGTGATTCTCTGCGTATCCGTAGCAGTCTGGATAGCAGGTGATAAGGACTCGGGTAGCTTTGCGATGTGGATAGGATCAGCATAACGTTTAAAGTTAATTACATGTTGAGAAGCACATGTGTCAGCATATCCTGGCGTAGTCATTAGCGGCAAATTGTACTCGTTGTACAGTTTAAGCATTGTTGCAAACACGTACTGTGTCATGAAACGTTGCGTTTGTTCGGAAGGCACAACGACGAGTGTAAAACCAGTATTTAATTTTTGTAGCAACACAGGGGGATCTGCACCATCTTCATTATCTTCATTGGTTAAATTACTGGGGAGCTCAGAGTGCGAGGAAGTTTCCCGAGCTTGACGACGAACGATAGCATTCTGAGCTTTAGCATTTATGTGCTGCAATAGCGGCTGAGGGATGTTATCGATTTCATCATCTTTAATGGACAGGAAAGTGTGGAACATTTTCTCTGTATCAGCAGTCCCCCTCTGCTCCGCATCACTGGGGGACGCTTCAGGAGCAGATGTTTCAGTTTGATACTTTTCTTCTGAAACAAGAGATTCCTTATCGGCTTCTAAGAGGTTCGATATGGTATTGGACATAGTATCAACTCGAGATAAGTAGAGATGAACTTGGGTGGCTTCATCAGGATCTAAGGACTGTGTCGAAGCTTGAGAAGCGGTTGTCCAGAGGGTACTCAATAAGCTTTTCATTTCCTCCTGTACCATTTTAGAGTCGGTGCAAGGATTGGGATTCGCTTCCTGTAATTTACCAAACAGGCGGCGAAGACGATCAACTTGATAAGTAGCCCGGTCCATAAGAGACATATTAGAGCGTGCATTACGGTTAGAGGAAGATGAGTAGACAGGACGATCGAAGCTGGTACCTTTGACGTTATAATTTGAGGGTGGACGATAGTACGACGTGTCACGGGGTGAAATTGTCGATGCTTTATCTTTTGCATTACGAAGCTTACGAGCGTTGAAGCCAGACTGTCCAGCTACAGTGGCTAACAACGAGTAAGCGTTGTTTAGAGAGTCGTGGGATTGATGAATAGTATCCATCAATAATACCTTAGGTGGCTTGGTAGCGGTAGTACCAGGGATGTAAGGGATCCAGGAAGCGGGTTTATCCAAGCGTCGGTTAGAAGAAAACTTTGTCTCATTATATATCTTTAACAAGAATTCCAATAGTGGACGAACGTCGTTAGGATCAACTAGCTTTAACAATTCGGGATCGTGACTCGAGTTGTTACTAGAGCGTGTCTCGTAGAGTTTACACCATTCCAATAAAGATTGAGAATAGCGCTCGTGGTCCAAGGGATTAGCATATAGACGGTATATCTCCTCGTGAGCTTCAAGAGTGATTATGGAGTTATTAAATTGGATTGATGCTTCATCATTATTTAACTGATTTGCCTGAGATTGAAAGGCAAATAGACGGTATATCTCCTCGTGAGCTTCAAGAGTGATTATGGAGTTATTAAATTGGATTGATGCTTCATCATTATTTAATTGATTTGCCTGAGATTGAAAGGCAAGGAGTTGTTCGACAAATACATGGGCATACCAATTAACATTTAGAGACATTCGATTAAACTGAGATTTAAGCTCAGTTACATCTGTACAAGACACTGTCTCATAGTAATGATAGGCTAAAAGCATTACAGCACGTAATTTATTGGGATGTGCAGTAATTGCATAAATTTTCTTTAGTTGAGGCCACATAGCGAGAGCGGGCTTTTCCTGGGACTCAAGGTTAAAGAATGTGTACAAGAAACCAGCATAAGTTTCGCAGTGTTTGATCCAATCGGCATTAGAGAGACCTGTAAAGGATATGTTAGTTAAAGATGAATCATACACAATTGATTTCGGGAATCGGGTATCTAATAAAGTGAGGACACGTTTGACATCCTTATTTAATTCAGGACGAACAAGGTTATACGACTCTTGGTAGTAAAGTCGTTCAAGATTATTACGGGCATCAACTGTTAGTTGATGGGAAGAGTTGACGTGCCAAGTCTTTAAATGTTCGGGCAGGCATCTTCATCAGGTAAGTTTAAATCATTAATTTGTTCAGCTTTCCATTGAGCGAAGATGATATCAGCTTCTTGTTCAAGAAGTTGATTATATTCCGGAGCATTCCGGGTGTAAGCTTCATATGAATCGAAGCAGAATAACGCGTCCACATATGGACTTGTCATATGCCTGCGAAGCGCCTCAATTTGCAAGCTCACCTTGGTTGAGTTATCTTGGAAACGCAATCCTGCGTTAATTTTATCAACGAGGATTTGTTCTTGTTTGTAGATATCCGTGGTGGATATTGTTTTTTGTTTTGACATGATTGTGACCTATTAAGAGATAGGTTAGAGGATTGATAGACAGATTCGACACATAAGAATGAAGGGTTTCTCAAGTGCGGGTTCTATGTACAGTACGCTATTTTAAACGTGGGCTTATTGACAAGACCAAACAAATCAACATGCTATTTAAAACAGGGTGACTTGAGACTGAAGAATGGATTATTTCTCGAGCAGTCAGTCTTTTGTTGGGGAATGGAAGGAAAAACCCGTACAAGTTTCCGCGGCTTGTATAGGAAAAATTTTAATTTTATTGGTTATGCGAGTGCATGTGACCAGTGACCGACCCAACTCGGTCACAAACCAAATTAACTGGTGGGCACATACCGTCACACAACAAATATGTACAGTAGACCACCGCCAAACACATTGTCGCATTGTACTCGTGATCAGGCGCAAATTGATCACTCCATTTAGACGTACAACACAGTTGGGCTGACACACCTACGCATCTGGGCCCATAACCTGGAGAGATTTGACCCTCTCCGGGTACATGGTAGAGACTGCGTGCAGTCTTAGGCGTGTACAGACCATTCCGCTTGCCACATGCTACTACACAAGGTAGGGATTTAAGCCCTAACTCCTTAAGGACATTAGGTCCCATAGAAGCGTTTACACTGACAACGAGGAACGAAGCCTCTGTTAATTAAACAGACAACCCCGTACCTGACGGTACGCACCTGGAGGCCTACTCCATGTTGGAAAAGAGCTTCAGACTGGGTTCTTCATAGTCAAGAAATATAATTGCGGAAGGGTAAGGAAGGTCGTCTTGGGTCCGCTCCAAGCGCCCGCCGGGGGCTCCGCAGATGACGTACGGGAGGTCGCTCGCCAAGGCACTCCGGAAATGCGACATCCCCTTCAACTTGTGGCACGACCTCGCACAAGACCGCGCGCAGTGGCGGTCCGCCATCCTCGCACTTTCATCCCTCGCCTCTACCCCAACTGTGTGATTTTTGCTCTGTGATCCTGGACCGGCTACTGCCGGCCAAGCCTGGCTCCCATGCCCGGGAGAGGTCCGAAGTTAGTTAGTTAGTTAGGTAAGGAAGTTAGGAGAGCGGGAAAGCCGTATTGCGGAGAGAAAACCCTCGTGTAGAGATAGGTGTGAAAATGTTCCAGTGTCGCACACATAATAGTGTAGCTCTCTGGACGTTCACCACATTCCAGCTCCGATTTCGTAGCGCGAGCTCTAGAACTATTTTAGTTTAGAAGAGAAGAGAAGAAGCCGATAGGTCGCGGCCGGTATTTCGATCTCCAGCGCCCTCTCCACCCCTAGTTGACGCGAAAAACGCAGGATGAATTAAGCATGATCAAGGGGCTCATTACCAGGCTTCGGTCAGCCCGGATCATATTGAGGTGGTTCCACTCGACACTAGCCAGCTTAAGTCCTTATGACGCTTTTTCCGTGCTTGCCAGCAGAGATCGGATCGCTCTGTTTGAAGCGACCGCGACAGTGAGAATATCTTCTTGGTTTTGGCATATCCCTGGTCGGGACGTTGGGGCGGCGGTCGCATATCTACCCGAGGCTTGAGCGCCATCTGGAGGTCGGGAGCGAGAGCGGGGCGCGTTGCCGGGACAGCGGCGCTTGAGGAACAGGCGTGGGCGAAGGATTTACACTCGCATCGGCGGGCTTGACGTTCAGCACCGGATCGATATCGTCGGCAAGATGAGAACAGTGTGCCGCTTGCTCGTCGTTGATTGAAGCTTCAGGCGCTGGTTGCTCGACAACTGGGTTTCCGACGAGCGGCGGAGGGCGACCTGGCTCGCAGAAGGCAGAGCTACCTCCGCGATCGGGAGCCCGAAGGTGGGCTTAGAGCGACGCTCGCAGGACTTGTGACAATCCCCGACACCACGAGCTGGCGTTGGCCGCCGACCCCGCTAATTACTGACTGACACACACTGTGTTATTCTATTGTGCGCTTGTTGGTTCTGATGACGTGGCTTAAGTGGTTGCTGATGTCAGAGTCATTCGATGGACCAATCAGAGCACGGAGTTAAGAAGCACTGAGTTGTGAAATGACTCCTGCAATTGATTTTCCACTGATTCGGCCCACAAACCACCAAAATAATGAAACGAATTCTATGGTTGAAAAACTAGCCCTCTCGAAGAGAATGTGAAGCTGGTCCCCTGCGTCCCTGGGTGCTTGAATTGAAGCCCCTGCCGGTGTTATTCCGCATTTTCTTTTTACTTGCGAGAAAGAGAAGTGACCTATAGGACGCAAGACTGCTCTGGGTCTTCTTCCGCATTTTCTTTTTACTTGCTAGAAAGAGAAATTACCTATATGACGCAAGACTACTTCGGACGTCTTCCGGTTTTTCTCGCGATAAACCGCGTCATGGCTCGCGCCTTCGTGGCGAGCGACGGCGGACCGCCACGCGGCTCGGGATGACGAGACAAACCGTCCGGCGGCCAGCGAGGCGGGAGACCACTCGCCGCCCATCACCGACCCGAACCCGCGCCTCGCCGTCCCGCTTGCGCTCCGCCACGCCGACGGCGAAGCTAATTTTCGGAGGTGTATTTCGGGTCTAAGGGTCGCGGCACTACACGGGGGGGGTGTGCACGGCGAAGAAGTCGGTGGACGGGTCTCCTCCGAAACAAAGACGGCGATTGGGGCGGGTAAGGCGGAGCTTTCCGAAAAAGCGAAAGCGTCGGAGGGAACGAGGCGGCGCGGTATATTTTGTCGTCATCGTCGTCGTTCTTCTCCTCTGCAAGAGGGCATGGTGAGCGCATCGAGTGTGAGAAGAAGCGCGCGCGCGGACTATCGGGTTTTTTAGAGCGCGACATATGCGGCGGCAACGGCGACGACCCCGATCGTCGCCGTAAGAAAAAGGAATTTGAAGGTGCTAGTGGCGGCTACGGCGGAGGAGGACACGGGGACGGGGTTTGCGGCCGCGGTGATGATGGGATTGTACTGCTCCTTCATCTCCTCGACGGGATCGTCGACGACAGGCGGGTCGTCCTTATCGATCGTCGGCGTCGCCGGCGGCGGCGGCTTTTTCTTGTTGGCGTCGGCGGAAAGTCTGAGGGCGGCCGCAGCGGACCCCTTGGCGGCGGTCGCGTGGTCGGCAGTTATGATGAGGGCCTTGCTGGCCTGCGTATCTTGGACGCCGAGCGCCTTGGTCCGAACCGCGATGTCGCAGGCTCTCACAGCCTCGATCTCGGCAGCCTTGGCGGCACGATCGCAGGCGTCCTTGTCGGCTGCCTCGGAGGCGATGCGCGCGGCCTCGAGCATCTCGTTGGCCCGCTTCGCGCAGGCCGCGGCTTGCTCGACAAAACTAAAGGCCTTGTCCTCGAGTTCGTGTTCGTCCACGTGGTTCTCGCCCTCGATGAAGGTCAGACGCAACGGCCTGGGGGCCTTGAGAATCTTGGCTTTTAGCTCGGAAAAGGCCTGCTCGGTCGGGTCCACGATCAATTCGCCGTTGATCGCTACGAGTTCGTCCTTAGGTTTGAGCTTGGCACCGATCTCGCAGTGAGGCAAAACTTCGTCGACTTGGATGAAGGACCTTCCCTCGCCGTACCGCGCGATCAGGATCTTGAAGCCGAGCCTATCGCCCGAAAACTCGTGATCGAAGGCGAGACCTGAATCGAGCATCGCCTGGCGGTGCTCCTCCAACAGTTTCCGCGCGTTGCTCGTATATTCTTTCTTCTCGTCCGATAATTCCCCCACCTTGAGCCTCTCCTTGCGCAGCGCGCGGTCCAGAGGGTCCAGCCCATTCGCGTGCCGTCTCAGAATGTCCTTCTTCGACGCCCCCATCAACAAAGGCGACGCCATTGTTTTTCTACTATCAAAATAGCTCCAAGAAAAAGGATCTATACAACCGAACCTTAATAATCACCGGCTCATGGTTAATAATCACCGGCTCCTGGTACCGGTGATCAACCAACTTCACCGGATCATTATTAACCACGAAGTATGAACCGGGACGACGCTGTTGCCCACAAAACGGCCACACGTTCAAATTCGAGTCGGGCACCCGCAGCGGTCTCTTGGCGGCCGCAGTGCTGCGCGACGACGCCGTATCGATTGGCGTCTTCGGACTCGGAGCACCCAGGGACGGCATGTGCTAGGGTGAGGCGCGTTCAGAGTGCGGTGCACGCCCACGTCGGCAAACCTGGTCCATCACCATCGTCGACCTGGCGATCTTTACGCAGAAGAAGAAAACCTTTTACCTAACCGAATGGCGCGTCACTGGCCACAATCAGTTTCCCAAGATCGCCGACAGCCTCGACTTGCTCCGACGTCGAGCGCACCCGTAAGGCGACAGCCTCGACTTGCTCCGACGTCGAGCGCACCCGTAAGGCCCGCCCACAAGGTCATCCATCCACACTAAGGCCCGCTCCTGCCCCCATACCTACACGGCCCACATGCTTCTCTGCACGTGGGCTTAAGCAATGCTGCTGTCATCCATGTAAGTATATTGCGATGCTTCGTCACTCGCTGCATATAAGAGGCGACGTGCCTCGACATGTTGGGGATCAACAAAGGAGAGTGCTACACAAAGGGGGAGGAACACACAACAAAATAACAAACGAAAACTACCGTAATTTACATAAAAAGAATGACAAGACGACACGGAATCATTCTGATTGTTTTCGATAGCTTCTTGTTCGACAGCCCTTTCACACGTGTGTGCGCGGTTTTTGGGTCAGTAGTGTTCGTGGTGCTCCGTGGCAATACGGCTATGCCCGTATGGTTCTAAGCCGTTTCGTCCACTCAGGTGCAATTTTGACAACAGAATGGCGTTCTCGTTGTCGAGTTTGTGTTGGACGTACGTTCCCCGGGGCATTGCGATTCTTGAGACTTGAGTAGAATGGCTCGGCTCACGCGTTGGGGTGATCAGTCCCGGTGAAGCCGGCGCATTCTCATCAAAAACAGGTGACAAGGGGGTAACAGCGGAAGACAACTGGGGTTCATAATGAAACAGGTCGGGAAAACGACGATCTACAAGGGGAGCGGGGAGAGGTTGACATTTCAGCGACTTACGTAGTGAAAAGCTTTCATCAAGAGAGACGTCAATGGACGTTTGAATGTTAGGACCGGTTTGTCTTTGGATTAAGATTCAGCAACCAGGGCCATCAGGCGGATAACCCACAAAGATGTCGGATATCGCTCTTGTTGGCCATTTGTCGCCACTTAGTATTGCAGCAGGGCAACCCCATACAAGTAGAAAATCCACACGCGGAAGTGTTTCATGTACTTGTAGTATTTCTTAGGGTGTCTGTCATATAACCAGGATTAGATCCATTGGGCATGCGCTCTGAGATAAAATCAGCCGTTTCCATGGCCCAACGCCAAAAATCAGCAGGTCTACAGGCGCGTACTATATAGGGGCCCGAGTGATGTCGGCCGTTGCACGATGAGACGGTTCTACAACACCTGAAAAAGCATGCACCTGCGAGTGTTCGGATTGTGCAGCAGGCGAGCGACGAATAGAAAATGTTGTTGTTTACAAGACAGTGGGTTTCGAATTGTCCCATAAGTAAGCGACTTGTCACGGTCCGTGTAGATTAGAGCGGCTCTGTAGCCGAAAGGTTGGACAACATTGGAAAGGCAAAGTTCAAGTTGACGTGCATTCGTAAGCGAGTCACGTCGCGGGGCAAAGTAGCGGGTGCGCTTTCGAGTGCAGTCGTCGACAAAGCAAAGAATGGCACGATCATGGTACATTTTTGACGGAATGCCTGTGAACTTGGGATCAGCGTGTATGATGAGGAAGGGTACAAAAGCGCGAGGCCGTGTTAAAGAAAGTTCCTTTTTGGTGTTGCTGTCTTCATCGCGTGGGGCGCGGTGACGATGACCAAGGTGGGTGGGTGGCTTGCAGTTTACCTAAAGCGCAAGCAGCACAAAAGGAAAGAGATGCGTTCCTGGGGAAAACGCGCGCACCAACGGCTGGAGTGGGGAGACGACGTACGTACGCCTCGCTGTAATGACCAAAAGACAGGTGAACTTACTTACTGGGGTTAGAGATTGGGGCTAGGTGAAGAACTTACTGACCTGCACTTGTCCTAACTACTAATCGACAGATGTTTGTCTGTCTGTCTGTCTGTTTGTCTGTCTGTTTGTCTTTAAATGTCGACTGCTAAGAGGGGGGGGTGTGTGTGGGGAGCATGAAGGATGTGGGTGGGTTTGTGGGGTATGAAGGATGTGCTTGACGGGCGGAGATAAGTACGCGGGACCTAGTCGGGGTCGTTTGTCTGTCTGTCTTTAAATAGGGTCGGATAAGAAAACGAGACTAGCCCGCGCCGCAACGACGGGTCCTACAACGCGTGGGCTTTTTCCTTTTTTTGCGTGAGGGGACGAAAGGATGCCGACTTCACTACGGGGACTAGTTCCATCGCGACGATCTCGCGGCGTTGCTACTCATACTGCTTGAGTACAAATGAACATAGCTCAGCGATCCGTTGAGTATGTCTTAGTACAAACTGAAACATAGTTAACGGCTCGTACGAACTTTCTTATCCGACCCTACTTTAAATGTCGACTGCTAAGAGGGGGGTGTGTGTGGGGAGCATGAAGGATGGGTTTGTGGGGTATGAAGGATGTGCTTGACGGGCGGAGATAAGTACGCGGGACCTAGTCGGGGTCGTTTGTCTGTCTGTCTTTAAATAGGGTCGGATAAGAAAACGAGACTAGCCCGCGCCGCAACGACGGGTCCTACAACGCGTGGCTTTTCCCTTTTTTGCGTGAGGGGACGAAAGGATGCCGACTTCACTACGGGGACTAGTTCCATCGCGACGATCTCGCGGCGTTGCTACTCATACTGCTTGAGTACAAATGAACATAGCTCAGCGATCCGTTGAGTATGTCTTAGTACAAACTGAAACATAGTTAACGGCTCGTACGAACTTTCTTATCCGACCCTACTTTAAATGTCGACTGCTAAGAGGGGGGTGTGTGTGGGGAGCATGAAGGATGGGTTTGTGGGGTATGAAGGATGTGCTTGACGGGCGGAGATAAGTACGCGGGACCTAGTCGGGGTCGTTTGTCTGTCTGTCTTTAAATAGGGTCGGATAAGAAAACGAGACTAGCCCGCGCCGCAACGACGGGTCCTACAACGCGTGGGCTTTTTCCTTTTTTTGCGTGAGGGGACGAAAGGATGCCGACTTCACTACGGGGACTAGTTCCATCGCGACGATCTCGCGGCGTTGCTACTCATACTGCTTGAGTACAAATGAACATAGCTCAGCGATCCGTTGAGTATGTCTTAGTACAAACTGAAACATAGTTAACGGCTCGTACGAACTTTCTTATCCGACCCTACTTTAAATGTCGACTGCTAAGAGGGGGGTGTGTGTGGGGAGCATGAAGGATGTGGGTGGGTTGTCTTTCCCTCGATTTAGGGTAAGGATCAAAAAATCAGGTAGGCGCGAGAGCCAGTGATCCTCCAAGCCGTCTACGGCGACCTCGCAGACTATTTCCACGACCCGCGGCGGCTCTTTCAGCGCGCCATTCTCACGCCCCGTCGAAACGATGTTGTCGATGCTGACAACGCGCGCATGACCGCGGCCTTTGTTTCCCGGAGACGAGGCGTCGGAGTTCTTTTCGGCCGACTAGGTTGGGTCGGAAGACGACGCCTCGCTCTTTACAGTCGAGTTTTCGACTCCCTGACAACCAACGGCATGCTGACTTTGATCGCGAGCTTAAAGTCTTCGCAACCTCGACCCGTCGCACGGCCACTGCAACGGTACCAGATACATGATCGATCGTGTCGTTGTCACCGAGGCTCCTCCAACCTGTATCGCTTAAGGCCCGCCTACGCCAAACGATCAACAAGAGCCAGGGCCAGACGCCCCGCGAGGTCGGCGTCCTCTTGCCCAAGCCCGTCTTCTGCCACGTCCAGCTCTACGTGGCTCCCTGTCGATCGGCAACCCCGAGGATATAATCATCTGGGTCGACGACTCCACCCTACCCCACACGTGCTGCGCAATACCGACAAGCCCCCTCCCGGCGTCTACACGCGCACTATAGGTGAACTTACTGGGACCAGGTGAATTTACTGGGGTTAGAGATTGGGATTAGGCGAATAAAGTGACCAGGTGAACTTACTGGGGCCAGATGAACTTACTGGGGGTTTTTGAGTAAACTCAAAGGTTAGCGGCGTGTGCGGATCAAGGCAGCTTCGATTGGCGGAGGCGAGAGCGACGAGCTCGAAGGAGTGGGTGTGAGCACGAGTGGGTTTACGCCGAACTTACTGGGGTTAGAGATTTGGACTAGGTGAACTTACTGACCAGGTGAACTTATTCAAAAACTATTTTTTCAAGAAACTTACTGGGACCAGGTGAACTTACTTACTGGGGTTAGAGATTGGGAGTAGGTGAAGAACTTACTGACCTGCACTTGTATGGTCGAATCTGCTGGTTGAAATAAAAATCAGAAGAAGAAGGAAGATGGCTAGAAGGTACCGCGTGACGGCGCCTGGGTGCGTGGTGCGCGAGGGCCTCGAGCTAGACTCCCCGCGGGTCGGGGAGCTCGAGCCTGGGGTCGAGGTCGTGGTCCTCGACAAGGATGGGAATGATGAGGAGGTGGAAAGGCGCGCGCGAAACGGGACGCGGCGAATCCGAATTGTGCGACCGATGAGGGGATGGGTGTCCGAGAAGCGGCTGGAGGCCTACGGCACGAGCCATGCCATCCCGCGTAAGATAAAGATCGGGACGAAAGTCCCTTTGCGAGCGTACGACACCGCGGATCCGTTGGAGGCGTGGGTACGGCAGCATATGCCCGGGCGAGACCCGCGCGAACCCGCGTGCGCGTTTGGCTACGCGAAATCGCTTTCCGACGGCGACGAGAAGCGGGCGTACCTCGTCGCGGTGCTCAAGGCCAACCCCGCCCACGAAGGGGCGCGGCGTCTTTTGGGGGAACTGGACGAGGGCAGAAAGAAGAAGGCGGCGGCCAAGGCTCCGAGGCCCGACCGCGAAACCGAGCTCAAGGAGCGCGCCGACAAGGCCTTCAACCGGCGGGACTGGCGGTCGGCACTCACCATATACCTCGCGCTCCTCGGCGAGCCCCAGCGCGCCGTGGACGGCGAGGTGGTGACGGCGACGCCGCCGGCGTCGGCCAAGGTCCGCGCGAAGCTTCGCGCTAACGCGTCGGCGTGCCTCTGCAAGCTCAAGCGATGGGCCGAGGCCGAGAGACAGGCGACGCTCGCGATCGCCGAGGACCCCGAGTGGCCCAAGGCGCGCCGGCGCCTCGCGGCCGCCCTGGAGGGCGGTGGGCGCCTCGTGGCGGCCGCGACCTCGCTCCGAGAGGCGGGACTGGCGACGGCTGCGATCGACCGGCTCGCGCGCGACGCCGAGGCGCGCGACATGAGCCGTGCCGACGCCGAGGCGCGCGCTGCCGAAGAGGCGCGCCGCGAGGCCGAGCTCATCGAGCTCGAGGACCTCGCGGGCACCGCGGAGGACACCTACGCCCTCGAGAACGCGCCGCCCGAGATTCGCGAGTCGCTCGGACTGGACGACGATAGGGCCAAGCGCGCGGCGGCGAAGCAATTCATGCGAGAAGACCCCCGCGACTCCGAGTCTTCGCTGTCCGACGACGACGATTCCGACTCCGACGACTCGGACGACGGGCGGTTGGAGGCGGCGCTCGCGGCGCGGCGCGCCAAGGCGGCCGAGTCGAAACGGGTCGCGGCGGCGACGCTGTCGCGGCTCGTCGTCGCCAAGGAGAACGCGCTCGATCCCGAAAAGGCGACCGTCTGCGTCGAGGGCAACGAGGCCCGCCAAACGAGCGCTCGCCGGGCGGGCGCGGCGCTCTGCGTGAGACCGCTCGCTGCCGTCGACGCCTGGTGCTTCGCGATGGCGCGTCGCGGCGAGCCGTGCTTTGGCGTCTGCCGAGCGGGCGCCGATTTCACGACCTCGCTCGCTTCCGACCCGAACGCGTGGACCGTCGTCGCCAGCACCCACGCGACGAGGCTCGTAGCGAGGGGCCACGCGAGCGACCACGAGCTCCGAGCGCTTTCCGCGGGCGACGCCGTCGGTCTCGTCTTTGATTCGGATTCTTCGAAATCGGGGGGTCGGCTCGACCTCTACGTAAACGGAACCCTCCGGCGCGCGGGCGTATTCTCGGACCTCCCGAGCGCAGAAAGGCTCTTCGCCTTCGTCGGGTTCGAGGCGAATTCCGTCGAGGCCGGGGGCTGTCGCTTTTTGAGCGGCGTCCTGGACGACCCGCTCCGGCGCGAAACCGCGGCCGCCCTCGCGGCGTTCCGCGGCGGGAAGAGCAAGGCGTTCCGCCTCGTGGAGGCCGACGGCCGCCCGCATCCCCGCGTCGCGCGCCACCGCAAGCACCCGATGAAGCTGCGGGAGGTCCACGAGAGGGGGGACGGCGTGCCCAACGCCGTGTGGTGCGAAACCGATCAAGCGCGCTGGACGCAGTCCGTCCAAAAGATCGAAGTCGTCGCGCTCCGCAAGCCGCGCGACGTTCCGGCGATCGACTGCGACGTCAGGATCTCCGTCAGGTACCTCAAGGCCGCACACAAGGTCACGGGGGAGGTCTGGCTCGAGGGACAGCTCGAGCGCGACGTCCTCCCGGACGATAGCGTCTGGTTCGTCGACGACGACGGCTCGCTCCAGTTCGTCCTCGCGAAGAGCCTCGTCGCGATCCACGCGTCCGCCTTTGTTTCCGACGGCAACTGGCTCCGCCTCTTCGACTTTGACGACAAGCTCAGCGAGGACGACGTGGAGGACGACCGCACCGACCTCGATCCGGACCGCAAGCGCGTCGAGACTCTCGCCCACCTAAAATCCTCGGAGCAAGCGAAATTTGAGGCTGCCAAGCGCGCCACCGTCGAACACGCCGGCAAATCCTGGACCTGGGTCAAAACCGGCGACCCCAGCGACCCCATCCTCCCGAGCTACTTGGTCCCCGACCAAATCGGCTACGACGTCCCCTGCGACAGAGACCTCGCCCTCAAGCAGGCTGGCTACATCACCGGGGCTTGACGACGGCGGCGGAAACGGTCCTTTTCGATTTTCATTTCGCCCTTTGTTTTATTTTATTTCGTTTTGGGGGGATACCACCTCTATATGGTGCTTTTTCTATGCGCGTCCTTCGACTCTATTCCCCCATCCCAACAAACCGCGTGGGTTCGAATATTATTATTATACACTCGGAGAGAGAGAATCAATACCTCGGGCCCCATGCGTCGTGCATTGGTCGTGACACCCAAAACCAAGGGGCGACGATTTCGTTGCGCGCGCGCGTCGTCGACGAGCCTGAGTCTTCGTCGTCGTCGTCGTCGTCGTCGTCGTCGTCGTCGTCGTCCAGGGGCTTGGCGCGTCGACATTTCGTCGGTGTGAAGAGTATTCTCGAAAGGCTCGTCGTTTCGCGGAGGCGAGAGAAGGGAACTTTGGCCCAGGCCGCTCATCGCTCCTTTCTCCAGCCCCCCGGGTGGTGACTCGCAGCGTTGGCTCTGGCAACGCAGCCCCCGCCGCCGTCAGGAGATGCCGAGATTGAGGAGGGCCCTCGTGGCTTGTTGGCTGATTCGGTTGTTCTCCGAGGCGGCGAGCGATTGCAGGATCTTGACCCCCCCCAGGTTCCTGATCTGATCTTGGTTGATCTGGTGGACGGACAAATTTCGCAACGCGCGGGCGGCCTGCGCCTGAAGGTCCATGTTGGCGGCACCGGCTGCCTCGATGATAGGTGCCAACCCACCCACTTTGACGATCTCGAGTTCGTTGTGGTCATTGACGGCGAGGTTGGCCAGCGCGGCAATGGCCTCGACGGCGACGCCCACGTACGACGATTTGGCGAGCTTTACGAGAGGCCTTATGCCACCCGCAGTCGCGATCTTGGCCTTGTTGTCAACGTTGACGCCGACGTTAGCCAATGCCTTGGAAGCCTGCCTTTGGACGTGGACCGAGTCACAGTCGAGCATGTCCACGAGCACGTCGATGCTGCCTTCCTCGGCCATTCGGACCTGGTTCTGCGTGTTGACAGACAAGTTCGCAAGTGCGTGCGCGGCGAGGCGCTGGACCTCCTTATCCCTGGATTTTGTCAACGGAATCAACAGCCGCAATCCTCCGAGGTCGACGATCTGTACTTGCCTTTCCGGTTTTACGGCCTCGTTCGCAAGCTTCTCGGCAACTTCGCGCTGCAACGTCGGCTCGGTGCTCTCGGCGTACGCGATCAGCCGCGTCAAGTGCAGCCGCAGCAATTTCTCCATCGGCTCGTCGCGATACACCTCGAACTCGTCATCGTTCTCCTTGGACATCGCCTTGGTATCAACTCTAGGGGTCACAAACTCTGATGACTGAAACTTTTTTAGGCGTTGGTGTTCGAGTGACCGGAGGAGGGTTTAGGATTGCGTGGTTCCTGGGGTCGACTCGACGACGCTTGGGGGCGTCGCGCTCCGGAGCTGGTCGACTTGACGTCGTCGTGCACCTGCGAGCGTGGTAAATTTATGATGGAAGAACGGCGGCTTGAGAAAGGAAGGAAGCACGGGCAAGGTGGGTTTTTTGTTTAAGCGTCGGCCGTGGTGGATCGGCGGGATGCTCTCGCAACCAAGGTCTCCTCGACAGACTTTCTTCGTTCTTTGGCAATATCGCGACGTTTGGTCGATAAGTATTTCCTGAGGCCATTGTCCTTATTCACGTCGACGTATGGTTCGTTTCCGTCGCCGTCACCACGAAGCGCGTAGTCGGTGTCGTGGGATTGTGGTCGCTGGGTGTTGGTTTTTCTGCCCACCTCAGCTCAACCTTTCCTAGTGTTTGGCCAAACGTTTACCCTAGTAGGGTCTTCGCCGTCCTCATTGATAATAATAGGCCGTCATATCCTTAGTTGGCAGTAGAACCACGGGGCAGTACTGCCCCGTGGTAGAACCAGGGTCAGCCCAATGCATTCGAAAGCATGGGGCATTGGCTCATAATTCCAGCGCCGTGGAGCGCGAGATCAGAGTCACCGTGCTCTCGGACGAGGGGGTTAGAAAGGAGGATTTAGGGCGAGTTGTTGGTCAACGCAATAATTATCATGAGTCAGAATTTCGGTATGTTTTTGCGCGTACAGTTATTAATCGCTTTCGCGATTTTTTTTTTCTAGCTGCTGGCCGTAGTTGTTATGAAGTAGTAAATACGTAGCGCGTCCTGTTCGCCGCCCTCGCAATAGCAGCCTGGTCGCTCGCCGTGCGCAAGGCGCGATCTCCGCTTATTACGACGCACGAGCTCAGATCATGCTCACCGCCGCGACTCAGCAACTCCGGTCACATGACTCAACGGTGGAATCCCAGCTTGAGACCCCGGATCGATACCTGTGTAACGGAAGTCCCGCTCATCCCGCCACTGGCTGTCTCATCCAAGATGCGACCACGTTGCAAGGAGACCTACAAGTCGGAGTGGTTACGGAACAGGAGATGCCGAGATTGAGGAGGGCCCTCGTGGCCTGTTGGCTGATTCGGTTGTTCTCCGAGGCGGCGATCGATTGCAGGATCTTGACCCCCCCCAGGTTCCTGATCTGATCTTGGTTGATCTGGTGGACGGACAAATTTCGCAACGCGCGGGCGGCCTGCGCCTGAAGGTCCATGTTGGCGGCACCGGCTGCCTCGATGATAGGTGCCAACCCACCCACTTTGACGATCTCGAGTTCGTTGTGGTCATTGACGGCGAGATTGGCCAGCGCGGCAATGGCCTCGACGGCGACGCCCACGTACGACGATTTGGCGAGCTTTACGAGAGGCCTTATGCCACCCGCAGTCGCGATCTTGGCCTTGTTGTCAACGTTGACGCCGACGTTAGCCAATGCCTTGGAAGCCTGCCTTTGGACGTGGACCGAGTCACAGTCGAGCATGTCCACGAGCACGTCGATGCTGCCTTCCTCGGCCATTCGGACCTGGTTCTGCGTGTTGACAGACAAGTTCGCAAGTGCGTGCGCGGCGAGGCGCTGGACCTCCTTATCCCTGGACTTTGTCAACGGCATCAACAGCTGCAATCCTCCGAGGTCGACGATCTGCACTTGCCTTTCCGGTCTTACGGCCTCGTTCGCAAGCTTCTCGGCAACTTCGCGCTGCAACGTCGGCTCGGTGCTCTCGGCGTAAGCGATCAGCCGCGTCAAGTGCAGCCGCAGCAATTTCTCCATCGGCTCGTCGCGATACACCTCGAACTCGTTATCGTTCTCCTTGGACATCGCCTTGATATCAACTCTAGGGGTCACACTCTGAAACTACTGAAACTTTTTTAGTATTTTTTTAGGCGTTGGTGTTCCTACTAGTGACCCGAGGAGGGTTTAGGATTGAGTGGTTTCTGGGGTCGACTCGACGACGCTTGGGGGCGTCGCGCTCCGGAGCTGGTCGACTTGACGTCGTCGTGCACCTGCGAGCGTGGTAAATTTATGATGGAAGAGCGGCGGCTTGAGGAAGGAAGGAAGGAAGGAAGCACGGGCAAGGTGGGGTTTTTGTTTAAGCGTCGGCCGTGGTGGATCGGCGGGATGCTCTCGCAACCAAGGCCTCCTCGACAGACTTTCTGCGCTCTTTGGCATTCTCGCGACGTTTGGTCGATAAGTATTTCCCGAGGCCATTGTCCATATTCACGTCGGCGTATGGTTCGTTTCCGTCGCCGTCACCACGAAGCGCGTAGTCGGTGTCGTGGGATTGTGGTCGCTGGGTGTTGGTGTTCCTGCCCACCTCAGCTCAACCTTTCCTACTGTTTGTCTTTAAAGGCCGACTGCTACGAGGGGGGTGCACGAAGGTGTGCTTTTGTGCGGTAGGTGTTTGGGCAAAACGTTTACCCTACCTTGACCCTAGTAGGGTATTTCTTCGCCGTACTCATAAGTGCCATCACATCCTTAGATAGTTTCGCGATTTTTTTTTTCTATCTAGCCGTTGAAAGAAATTATGAATTAGTACAGATTTTTGGTATGTTACGTGTTGTCCTGGACCTTGTCCAAGGCGTTGTCTGCTGACAAATACAAAATTTCGGTATGTTTTTGTGCCTAATAAATCGCTTTCGCGATTTGTATGTGTGTTTGTGAGAACTGAAATGGGGATGTGAGAACTATAAAGGGGACGTGGTGCAGGGGTAAGTGTCATAACTTCCTCGCAGTGTTCGTGGGGTCCGAGCCGTTGCATCCGAGCCGTTGATATGCATCGAGTTCGTGTCGTACAGCATTGTCACAACGAAGGTGGGCGTTGTCGACGCTTTGCGTCGCGCCGCAGCGTGGTTGTCTTCTTCGAACTCATCTACCGCATCATTTTCGCCAGTGGTGCCGACCGCATTGTTGTCTTTGGCTTACACGTGCGTTGCCAGGAGCTACGGCGTTGCATTCCGCGACCTTGCGCGTCATGGCGACCGTCGCGACCGCAGCCTCGTGGCCCTCCTTCGTCCCCAAGACCCCACTCTTGATGTTTCCTTGCTTTGCTCGAGTCTTAGCTTCGCGGTGAGCGTCCTTCATCACTGTCTCATCGCAACCTGCGTACCCGGCGCACACAAGGCGCTGCGCCCTGTTCGCCGTCATCTCCGCTTCAAGGACTGTTTCAACGTCAAGTTTGACATGCCTAAAATGACTTGTGGAGTCTATTTTGTATATATCCGACGAATCCCAAATAAGAAGCTCGACTTCAACAAAATGGCCGGCATGATCCTCGAGGCCAAGATCCGCAAAATCAAGATGAAGGAAATGGAAGAGGAGCGCAAAGCAGCGATGCACCTGGCCCAAAGGAAAGAGCTGGACCTCGGGAACTAAAGGGGTGCTGCTTTATTCTACATGATGATGAACCTGCCTAAGCCGCCCCAAATCTAAAACGCCACCAAACAACGCTTCCTCCCTACTCTCTTCTCGATAAGGCCGCCACTCATCACCAGTAGGCCGCCTGCCGTCCATTGAATCCCACGTCTCAGGACTTTCATCCCGCTGTAAAAAAGCCAATTTCCCCTTTGCCACGTTTCTTTCTTATCCTCCCGTTAACTATTCCCCCCATCGAGGGTGGTGGATATTGGAAGAACTTGTCAGTCGGGTGGCTATGAAGACAGACAGGAGCGGCAATTATGCATGATGACGGAGCTCTTGCTTAGCGCAGGTGTACTCCAAACTACAAATTAAAAACCCACACGGTCTCACACATCAGCCCCACTCTCGCAAAGGGGTTCGGGGCCTTCTCCACCCAGTCCGGGGGGCGACGCCCCCGAGTAAATCAGTCGGCAAGCGCTTGGAAGGCGGGTGTGCTAGTATCAACAAATGGGCATATGTATAGCAAACTCTATTCATGGCGCCGGACACCCTCTCATATTGTTACGCTGTTTTTTCTCTCTCCTTGGTGGGGCCATGCTGTTGCTTCCCCCGGGCCCGCCAGTACGATGCTCCGTAGGCGGCGTAGATCTCGTCGCCAGCCTCGATGGGTCGGATAGCGACCACCGTCGCCTTGCGGAGCTTTGGCAACTTTCGGAACTCGGCGTTGAGAAGGTCGGGATCGTTGTCATTAATATAGCGACCTGGCACGGCGTAGGCCTCACTCGCGTCGATGTGCACGTTAAGTCCGAAGCCCCCCATGAGGTAGTCGCGGTTGGGGAGTCGCAGCGCCTGCACCAGGCTTAAGACGCGCCCGCGGTACTCGCACACGACCTCGCCCACTTTGAACCGTCGCTTTGCGAACAGACCGTCCCCGGCGTCGGCAACGCGACTCCGCCGCACCTCAACATCCCGCCACGCGGGGCCCACGAACCATTGGTTTCGTTGACGTCGTCGTCGGAGCCACAAACAGCACACCGCTGTCACCGCGAGAGTACCAACCACGAGGACCCGAACATCGTTCATTCGTCTTCCGTTGGTTTATGCCGTTGTGTCCTCGAGGAGCATCATCCCCGAGGCCAACACGTCGTCGAGGTTCGAGACGGCCACCTCTTCGTATGTCGCGAGCGACGCGCACTCGCAGAGGTAGGACGCGGGGTTGGCGGCGCACGCGTCCTCCTCGTAGTCGGCGCAGAGGGAGACGATCTTCTCGCGCGCGATCAAGTAGGTGTTGTCGGACGTGATTTCTGGTCGCGAGACGAAGGCGTCGTCGAGCTTGAAGGTCTGCGTCGCGTCCCACCAGGCGTCGCGCTCGATGCTTGTGGCGAGGGCGCGCTTCACGGTGGCCTCGGCGCTCCTGATCGCAAAGCCGCCGGCGAACCCGACGAGGTCCCTATCCTCGCGCTCGAGGTCGACGTACTGGACACCCGTAAACGTGTCGATCTGGTCGAGGTCGTCGGTGCTGGAGCTCGTTTCCTGGAGCTCGGCAAGCGTGTCGAAATCACGCATGTCAATGCGAACGAGCTTGCCGTAGAAGTCTCTGGCGAAGTGGGGTACGAGGTAAACGTAGTCGCCCATGCAAAACCCAAATAGGAACCCCCGGAGCTCGTTGTCTTGCACGCTTGGGACCTGCTGGCGGATGGTGCTTGCGACGTCGAGCGCCCTCACGCCGCTGAGCGTGAAGTCGGTCATGTCGACGCGCACGGCGACACCCGAATGCGAGCGCATGTTCTTGTCGGAGGCGCGGTCGCCGTGCCGGTGTGGGACGAGCACCGCGTACTTGCCCCAGGCGACGGCGCCGACGAAGCCACGCATCGCCGAACCACCGATCTCTGAGGTCGTCGATCTCGCGGCGTACCGCGTCAAGTCCAGGACGCCATCGACGGCGAAGGCCTCGAGGTCGACGCGCACGAGCTTGCCAAAAAAACCGTCCTCGTTTCGGTTCTTGTACGGGGCAAGCAATCCGTAGCGCCCGATGACGACGCCGCCCGCGAATCCCCGCAGGTCGGAGTCGACGAGCGTGAGGTCCAGGACGTCGACGCATGCCGATGCGTTCGAAAAGTTCGCCAGCCGAAGCCGCACAAGCTTGCCGTGGAAAGCCTCGACCGTGTGGTCGCCACCGACGGCAACACGCGTCACATTTGCTTGATACGCAAAATTGTCAACTGTCAGCTGTGTGTTGACGCCGCCCACGGGACCAAAGATCCCATTGTGCGGCACGAGAAACCCAAACTCGTCGCCGGTCGTCGTGGTGTACGCGAAGCCCGAGAAGAAGCCCGCGAGCGACGCGTCGACGTCCCAAAGATCCAGCTTCTCGACCGCGACAATGGTACTCGCTGCTGCACTGACGCGCGCGACGACGTGCCCGGGGTTGCGGCCGTCAAAGTGAGGGACAAAGTATGCGTAGTCGCCCGACGCGAAGCCCCCCACGAAACCCTTGAGGCGTTCGTCGGCTGCGCTCAAGTCCAGGACGTCTGTGTGGCTCGCACCGTCGGTGCTGTTGTGGTAGTCCTCAGAAGTTGTGAGCGAAACCGATCCAGCTTCGCTCGTGTATGTCGCGTTCCACACGCAAAATTCGGTCACGTTCATGACGCAACAGGTCGTAATGTTCCGCACGGTTGTTTCAAGTTCGACGACCTGCTCGAGTCGTCCCAACCGGAGCCGCGCGGCCTTGCCAGAGTAGTGCTCGCCATCGTAGAACGGCGCGAGGAAGCCCGAGCTCGAGACTGTGAGCGTGGTGCGGTTGGCAGCGCGAAACACCACGTCGTCGTGCGCTGCAATGCACGACGGCGTGTTCTTGGCGACAGCTTGCAGCGTTGCGTCGCTTACAAACCTGCGTTGCAGATACTCGAACTTCTGCGTGCGCCGCTCGGTTGCGTTGCGTCGCGCGCTCTCATGCACGAATCCGTGGAAGAACCCGCGCATCGAATCATCTTGGCTGTACGCGGCGATATCGTGGACCGCAACCTGCCCATTGTACGGGCCCTCGCCACGTTGGTACGACAGCCCCCGCAACTCGTCGTAAGTGTAGAACTCGGCAAAGTCGCTATCAACGCCGCGTAACCGCACGGTGCGGTAGGTACTCGTATTCAGATCCACCGAAGCCAGCTTGGATGCGTGGCCCGACCCCGTCGCAGGCGACAGCGGCACCGTGTCCACGAAACTTCGCCCGTGGTAGTAAGGCACGAGATACGCTACGCCTGTCGCCCCGGTGAACGATGACCGCTCGTACTCGTATGTTCCCATCTGGATCTCGTATGCAGCTGCCACCTCGGGGCTGTCGCGCAGCTCAGGACGGCTCGGGGCACGTGCGAAGCACCGCAGCACCGTCGACAGGCGGTACGTCCCGACCACGTGGATCATCGATCCCGCGCTAACCGACGGCGACGACCGGCTCGGTATCGACCCGTCGATCGTATAGTAGATCACAGCCTCCGGCATCGAATGCAGGAACGTCACGCCGATGGCCGCCGCGTAGGCACCGGACGCAGGGATGATAACCGGCGCCTCCAGGGTCCCTTCGAACGTCACCGACGGCACCGTCGTCGGAGCATCTGTCTCGGACGCGAGCTGTCGTCGCACGGGACTCCAAGCCCGCGGCGTGCGCACCACCTTGGGCGGCCCACCGTCGTGTGCGATGGTGACGGCAATAGCCATCACTGGGATTGCACAGAGCGTCATGCATGTAACGACGTTTGTAATGACAAGCGACCTGTGTTCACGACTACGAACTACAAAACGACCGACCCTATTTTTTTTATGTGTCCGTTGGAGCTCTGCCACTGCCGGGGGGGCTGTAAGTAGACAAGGGGTTATATTGATTGCTACTACACAAATAATTTACTCGGCTGCGCTGTCTAAGCGCCCTCGTCCTATCGATGTTCATCGAAACCATTCGTACGGACGTCGTCGACTCCGTGCTCTTCTTCGCCAACTGCGACGCCGTCGTCTTCATCCGGAGCAGCAGCACTCGGATGAAACGACGCCTCGGTTTCTTGGCCGAAGTCCTCAAACCACGTCTCGTTGCTCGCCGCAAACACGGTCCAACAGTCAGCACAATACCAGAGACCTGCGCCACGCAACTTGTTAGTGTACGACTGCGAAGTCAAGTTGCTGTACCATCGCCGTTTGAGTATGCGCCCGCAACTATGCTCGAGTCGACTAGGTGGCATTCGCCACACTTCATGATGACCGCCTCCTCGAGTTCTGCGGCGGCGGCGGCTTTTGCAGCTGCTGCGGCGGCGGCACGACGATCAGCTTCTGCTTTTCGTTGCTGCCTCAACTTCTCCTGCTTCCGGGCTTCTCGCTCCTGCTGCTTTCGTTTCTTGTTGAAACCGATCGCGGCTTTGAGCTCGACCTGCGCATCAAACGTCGCCCCAAGAGAATAAAACGTGTAACGCGCTGGCGCGAATTACCAAGAAAATCTTGAATTGTGAGAAAAATTGCTGGGTGCCGTCGTTGCCATCGACGAGGTCCGTAGTATCATGAAGATCGACCTTAATTCGTCTTGCTAATCGTTCGACGACAGCTCGACTGCGAACGATGATGATTGTCGCAGTTTCGAGGCGCTGCTGCGCCCGTGGCACAAACGAGCTGAGGGCCTGGCGAAACGGTTCGCGGTAACGCTCATCCTCATGAGCCCCGCTCCCCGTCTTGAGCTCTTCAATAACGTGCTTGCGCACCGTTACCTCTAGCTGTTTGAATTCGCGATCGACGTGCTCGAAGTTGACTCGCGAGGCGAACTCGACGCTGGGGGTGAGCTCGCTGACGAGCGTCATGGCACGCTCCTCGCCAATTTGTTCGACCACAAAGTTCAACAGCGTGCCGTGCTTAATGTCGTTGCATTTCACTGTCGAAAGCTTTGTCAGCAAATCAAAGAGAAAACCAGAGGCATCCCCGCGACTCCGGCTTCCGAAGTTCATGTAATTCCCTATTGCAAGCACCATGCACATGAGCGCTGCGAGCGGAGCCTGGCTGATGTTGATCTTGTTTGCTTTGGTGGACCCATTCGTGCTGTAGTCATCGTCGTCGTCGTCTGCATTTGTTGTGAAACCGAGCAGCTTCTCGATCCGGAGCGCTGCGTCTTGGACATACTCGACCTTGGCGAGAATGGCACTGAGGGTCTCCGCAAAACGCGCCTTGACGAGCAGCGCGTTCAAACGCTGCGCCAGCCTTGGAATCTCGCACGCGACAGCGAAAAAGGTTTCGGCGGGCGCAAGCACTCCGACGTCCTTTCCAGCCATCAAGTAATTCTCGACCTTTGCTTGCTCCTCGTGCGTCGGACATAAGCCTAAGCACATCTCGATGCCCTCTTGTGTTTTCAGCAGTGGCAACACGTCTGCATCGAGAGACACGAAACCGTCGTGCACGCGTTCGAAATCTGACTTTATGGTTCCCAACGCGATTTGAATCGCCTGCGACCGCTTGCTAGAGATCAAGCAGACACTTTCGCGGCGCTTAGCTTGCTGCTTTGTCGCGGAAAAGCGCTTTTCATCGGAAGTGTCGCAGAAGTCCATCTCAAGATGATCGAGATCGAGAACGAGGTCTTGCGCGACGACAAGCCGCTTTCCCGAAAAGCCTCGTCGTAAAAGCGCTATCGCAAGGACCTTTTGCCGCAGGTGCGCGCGCAAAAGTGGATTCTGCAATCGCGCAACAATCGACTGTCGGACCTTTGATGCTCGTTTCTGTTTCTCGGGAGCACAGGTCGTGGGGTCATCGCACGGTGAAATTGACTTGCGTCGTTCGCGGATCGTCGACATCCGAAGCGAGGGTCTGGCCACACGCGAGAGTCGCTTCGCCGAGAGATGTCGCTTAGCTGCCGATGCTGCAGTGCTCGCCGAGCTCATCGCGTGCTCGATGGCGTTGTCGTGTTTGGATGCGGCCGTGTTCGAAGTCGATAGCACCTCCTCCCAAAACGTCCCACCAACTTGCCTCTTCTTCAAGCGAGACCAGAACAGACCCCGCATTTTCTTTGCCCGTTGGTCTGGTGACATCGCAGCCTTCGACGCCTTGTTGTTCTTTTTCTGCGTGGGCTGCGTTGCAGCGCCGAGCTTGCCAAAATCGTCTGGAACAGGCTGTGATACGTCCATGTCCAAAATTGCGGGGTCGTAGCCTTCCGCTCGCATTTTCGCCTCGACTGCCATGCGAGGAAGATGCATCTTCAGCATGCGGAAGTATTTGGCAAATCGGGGATCTTCGCCGAGGGGTATTTTTCCTGTCTCTTCCGGCTTATCAGTGCTGAGAAGTTTTACTGGTGTCGCTGGATCCTTGTTCAGAATGTCAGGATCGACACCTTCGGCCCGCATCTTGGCCTGAACTGCGCCTCGCGGAACATGCATGTTTAGCATTTTGAAATATTTGCGATATCTCGGGTGATCGCCGAGAAGCTCGCTCTTGGCCTCTTCCTTGGCCTCTTGCGGTTTTGCCGACTCTGACGATGCACGATGTGATTCGGCTGCAACCTTCGCGGCAACCGGTGGCCCCGGCAGCGGAGGTGTCGGGCAACTCGCGGCATTGTCATCACTTATTGGCGCCATCTGGGTAGCGACACCGACATCATCCCAGCTCAGAACCTCCTGCTGCGAATTTCGTGGAGTTGAAGGGACGGATCCTACATCGCTTCTGGGGTGCTCGCTTCTCACACGCGCCAAGACATTTTGTTCGATGAGACGAGCGCGGAGCTCCTTGATCTCAGAATCTCGGTTCCGGAGCTGCTCGTAGAGCTCAACAAGCTCGGCGCTTTGCTTCGACAAAACTGATCGGAGTGCTTCCAGCTTGAGTTCACTCTCCAGGTCACGCGCCTGGGGCAGTGCGCGCGCAGAGACATTGGTAGGATGTGGCGGTGACCCATTCAAGGGTATTCGACTGCTAATGCTCGGGCTATGAGCACGCAATTTTCTTTCGTCTGTGCCTATTGCTGCTTCAGGGCTCTCACCACATTCCTCGACGGCGTTGCGATAAAATCTCTTCACCTGGTGAGAATCAGACATGGTCGTAGGTCGACCATTGCCGAAGCCATCAGAGGTAAAGTGATCATCGCCAGCAATACCAGTAGTCACGGCGCGATATCTGTCGACAACTCTGACTTTATCGACGGAGCTGTCATCATGAGTCGCAGCACGATATCCGACAACGCCTCCGTTTGCATGAGCGTCATCGTGATCATGTGCAACGTTGGGCATCCCAGTCACTCTGCTGTAGCCAGCGACATCATTCGAAGGAACGCGACCACCCTCGATATTTCTCTCGCAGGCAGCACCACCGCGGTACCCGCCGCTGCCGTTGCCCCCCCCGGTTGCAGCAGTGTGATCGCCAAAGTTATCTCCGCTGACCGCGGCGTGATAACAACCACCGCTGCCGTCATCTCTCAAAGAAACAGAAGCACCGCGATAATCAACAAAAGCATCTCCACTACCGGCGGTGCGATTATCGCCGCCACCGCCGAGTTTGGAAGGAGCAGCAGTAGCATCAGCCCGACAGCCATCAACAGCATCTCCGTCACCGGCGGCGCGATACGTGCTGCAGTCGCTGCCTCTTCTGGTCACAACTGATTGGTCTTCACCGCTGCGCGCGGGACGATGCGTGTCGCCGACTCTGGCGGCAGCAGAACCACGATAGATAAACAGATCTTCACAGCCCACGGCACGATATACGGCACCATCGTCGCGAGTGCCAACGGCACTATCGTTTGCGTTCCTGCTGAACCCACCGCGGACTGTTGAGGTGGCAATGACAGCACCGCGAGGGATACGAGGAAGGCACTTCAACTTTCTCGACGCGTAGGCCTCGTCCTGGAGCGAGTCGATAAGTTGGCCGCAGCGGGCGTAGACCGGGTGAAAATTTGCCTGCGACACTCATCAATACGCTGCAGCGTGGAAACGCACATCGAGACGATTCATTTGTTCAGCCTTGTTGAAGAGGACGAATGCTACACGGTTCTCGGCAAAAGCGCCGACGAGGAGGCGGCGCCATCTAAGCGAATGAACCTTTTCGGGTGTGAGGTAGATGAGGGCGGTCGGAAGTTGTCGCAATTGGTCGAGGGTCTTGGCATCAGTATCCCCGAGTGCGACGACAGATCGTCCGCCAAGGAGGCCGAGTTTGAGCGCGAGGCGCGCTGCACCGGACGATTCCTCGCCCCACTTGCGCCAGTCGGCCAAAAACGACCGTTCGAGCACCGACTCGCGCTCGATCGTGCACGACTTGGCCACGTCGTACGACGCTGAGTCGGCCGCAGCTTGATTGAGCACGGCACATCGCTGCGCCGCCGCGTCCGCGCGTGGCTCGAGCACAACGCTCAGTCGACCAGAAAAATAGTGCTCGATGAGGGCAGCGAGTTCAAAGCCGACGAAATCACTGTACCGCGTTACAACCACGTCCCGGCGATCGAAGATGAGCGCTGCGGCAGCCGAGGCCTCGGATTCGCGAAGATCGGCGTCCTTAAGTTCCAAGATTCGCAGCGCGAACCGAAGGGGTGCGTCCTCATCGCTACGCTGCCGCAGCACGCGACGCAGCGACTCGCAAGGGAGCTCTGGGTTGTCGCTCATCTCGATTGGCCCCCCTACCGATTCGCACCGAACGCGTCCAACATAAACGTTTTGCCGTGTGATAGGGTAAGAGTCATGAATTGGAGGGCGGGCCTCAAATCTGTGTACGCGGCTCGCCACCGGTGGAGTTATCGTTGCGGGCGGTTTCGCACCCTTTGGCGGGATTGCGCTCTGTCTGAAGCACGACCCTAAAGATGTCATACGAATTCATTCATTAATAGCTCCTCAAGTGGTCGCGGGGATATTATGTAAGCGCCACCGTAGATTCACTCCGGTGTCTACTCCAGAGCCTACTGGCGAGCTTCGAGCCAAAAGCGCCCAAGGAGATCATTTAAGCGACTCTAGTCCATTCATTAGTGACCCCGCCCCTTTTCGATGGACCGTGTTTTATTTCCTAAACAGTTCAAACAGAAACTTGTATAGCACGTCCCGCATCAGATCGATCACCCTCACGAGTGGACGGTAACAATAATATGTTGATTGTGTGCCCAAATGCTATACCTGGAGTACATTGATCGTGGCTTGAAGGGCAAGTGGACACTGCGCTCTCAGGCCGTGAGAGAGCTGGCAAGTGTGTCACTCAAGACAAACTCTAAACATCTCTATCCTAGGAGCGGACTCGTAAAAAGTCGGCAGATCACAAAATCTGCACCGAGAAGCGGAATCAGCAAAAAAGCATGCTGGACATCTTATCTGCACCACCCCAAACCAGCGTGCGTCCACCACAAGACACCGAGGGCGATTTGTCTTCTCGATTGACCCCTCCTTCATCGTCTCCCTTGTCGCAGCAATCGCAAGAACGAAGGCAATGGGGCTCAAATTCATAAACGTCGCCCATAATGAAACCACTGTCGCTTCAAACTCCAGTCGCATTGCTCGTGTCGAAGACTGAAATATAGCCGCAAAGCCCGACACCTTTTTTCTCGAGCGATGACTTGTCGTCATTGTTGCGCGAGCATGCCGAACAACTCCAAACGGTACGCTCCGAAGAGTCTCAGCAGTTCCTCGATCTGCAAAACGACACCATACGTGACAAATTTGACGAACTCTGTTTCTCACAAAATCACCAGCACTCTAAAAAGAGCCATGCAACAGCATCATGAGAAGCTCGCAACTCTAACGGCTATCAAAAGCGAAGCTATCAGTTGTTGACACAATGATCAGCTATGGTTGATAACCAATAAGCTCCGCTCTCAAGACGAGCAAATTTCCAACCTTCGACAGGACATGCAACTCAGTCGACAAGAACTACGACAAGAAATGCATTGTAATCAAGCTCATACATAGAACAGTCTTGATGCCATCTTTGCTTACCTCCATCTACAAGCTCAGCCGCCAGCCACTAGCGCCACTGACGCCGAAGCCTGTGCACAAAAAATGTTGAAGCTAATGTGGAGCCTACGGAAACGGAACCTCAACATCACTCACAGGATCCAGCTCCACCAAAGGGCACTGCCGATTATTAATCATCATTCCCCCCATCATAGTTGTGCGTATCGCAGAATCGCAATCGTCGCCGCCTCAAAGGCAAACCACCCTCGTTATCTACGTTTGATGATAAACTTGAGCAGGCATTCGAATGCTAAACATAGATCTTCCGAGCGCGATTTGAGAAACTTTAGCAGCTTGTGCATCCGTACAAGCGCACTGATGAGGATACCCGTCATCGCCGCGATTCCCGCGCCAATCGGAATCCACGTGAAAAAATAAAGTTGCGGCATCGACCTTCCTTTACGTAAGCCCCGCATCAGCCACTATGCCAAGGAAGAATCCCTAAGTCATGAAAGCCTTCCTTCGTGCATGGTCCGCAAAAATTGATCATGAAGCTCGCGGAATGTTCAAGCCTCTCAAGCAACCGCCTTATGCAAAACGCAACAAGGCAATTTCTACTTACTAACTTTCTGGAAGTTCCAGATTTGGTTGTGGTGAACAGAACTTACAGAAAGACCGTCATGTCCTACCTTATAGAGCTTTCAAGGATGTCAGATCAGGAACCCGAAGATCATCACCGCCGCCCCCGCGAGCGCATTCATCGCTGACGCGCCTTACAACTCCGAGAATGATGATTCTGAGGACCCATCAAAAGCCTGAACACGGCGTGGGTGGCTCGTACACACCGTGCGCTCATCTCACGAACCCATCCAAATGATAGCGTTGATAGTATAGCTCTTTCTCGGAATCATAGCTCTTCGCAGACCCCTTGTTCACATTCACCTTCCTCCTGTAACCTTTTTTCATGCTGCTCTGGCGATTCCCCAACCACACTTTCAATTCTAGTCACGGCGCGTGGGATCAGCCTACGCCCCATGCACTGGGCTGGCCCATAGTTAGTTAGTTAGTTAGCGTGCTTCAAGTCGACGACCAGCTATTCGTCGGACGCGCCAACTCTTCCTTCACCAACTTCACCAGAAGTGATTAACCGAGGCGAATCGTCCTGTTCGCCTCCAGAGTAGGGCGTGAATACAGCCATTATTTTGTCTGCTTTGGAGACCGCTGGAGCTCGCCATCTTCTTGGTTTCAAGTCACTTCAGCTTCGAGATTTTGAACCTCAAGTTCGTCATCTTTGTAAAGGTGATGCGCTAGCAATTCTTCCATCAGCCATATTATGACGCTGGTGATCTTAGAAGTTTCGTCGGGCCTAGTCGGCTTATTTTCGGTAGCTGAATAAAGTCGGCGAAAAGCCAGTTTTTTCTTCACTTCGTGAATTGACACTTTGAATCGTTGATCGAAAGCGAGAGCTTCGTTCGACAGAACTGTAAGGAAATCTGGATGCGTGTTTGTACGCAGATGCGGAGGTTTGAGTTTGTTTTGGTCATCAAACAACGGAGAAGACGTCGGATTTACAAGTGGTTTGGGAACAAGGGAACAAATTTCTGATCGTGTACAAGTAACTTTGCAAATTCTGGTTCTTTCTTTTGGCGCGCCAAGCGCTTATGCTGTTGATACTTCTTATAGTGTGCTATTGTTTGAGAAGATCTTTGTCGTCGGCTGCTTCCACTGTGTCGATGAAGACATCGAGATTATCTGGATGGTCTCCGAGTTCTTCCGTTGAGTGTACGGCGTCTTTCTAATTTGAATCATGTGAGTCAAGCAAAATGGTGTTGACGTGGAGCTTGTGAGAACAGGTAGGTAAGGTGGCTGATGTCGTTGTTGTTTACGACGAGATGTTGTAATTAACTTCCTTTAGTCAGCGACGCCGCGGAGGCTTTCTTAATGGAGAAGATAGTATGGGTCAATGTTGAGGATTTGAAACCGTTATTGGTCGAAATCACAGCGATTCCTTGGGTCAGCTTGAGGTTCTGGAGACAAACTTGCTCTTCCGGGAGGAGGTGTGGACAATATCGGGTCTAAAGACAGCCTTAGACAGCCGGCGAGAAGAGTGGGACCCTTAATGAGAGCAGGAGCTTCTGATTCCATGAAAGAGTCGGGGCATTTCAGGCATAGGATTCATGCGCGATGTGGAAGGGACCTGAGTCGGGTAAATGTTGGTGTTGGTCGTCTGTAAGCCGCATGGACTGCATTTGACCATGCGCACCCAGTTGCTTGAAATGCGACAGTTCCATCTTGTCGACTTTGTAGCGGATATCCAGGAACTTGTTCAGGATGTATTGGGCTTGTAGGGCGGTATGTTGCCCAAGGCGCGAGTCGAGGAGGCGACGGATGTCGAACATCACATCGGGTCCGATGATGTGTGTGAAGCCAAGGGCCTTGGTGTTTTGATAGTATGAGAGATGATGAGTGTCGTTCGCGTTGATATAGATAAACTTGCGGGAAGTAGAGCGAACCACTGTCCGAAGATAGATGATGCAAGCAATTTGTATTCGGTGAGGTGGTAGTGGGTGCTTGAGGCCTTTGGTGGATCAGCAGGGTCCTTGAGTTCTGCTTCAAGTGCCGCAATCTTGGGGAGGTAAACGTCGTGGAAACTTTTATGCCCAAAGGTGCCGAACTCACCCTCGAAATGCACAATTAAAACCGGCAAAGTTGTCATCGGCGTTGTCTTGGGTGGAGTGGAGTTGTTTGTAGGTGTAGATGGAATATGAGAGGAGTGCGTCACTAAAGATGTTGCTCGCGTGGAGTGCGGAGTCCTAGGTGTCTAATTCGATTAGGAGAGCGGGGCGAACGGCAGTTTCGGGGTCGAGGTGATCGATGGAGCATGAGAGGATGTATCTCGGCATCCCATGCTGGAATTTCTAATTTTCGGTCTATGCGCTCATGGGCTCGGACATTCTGCAAAAGGCTGGAGTTCCGTGGCGTCGCTACTTGGAGTCGCGTGATTGGTAGGTGGTTGTGGTTATTCTATTTTTTCGGGGACGGTTGTGGTCCGGCTTGGTGAGTGAGTGCGGTAACCATAGCACGAAGTTGCTGAACATTTTCTGAGTTGTTCCTTCAGGTCGGCCTGGGTGCTGTGGAGCGTGGTCTGATCACTCTGGAGCTCTGTCTGATTGCTCAGGAACGTTGCTTAACTATTATGTCGCTGCGGACTTTTTACAGACGTTTTCTTGATCGCGAGTCACTGGGAAATTCAAAATACGTGCGCAAGAAAGCAATCGTTGCAGCACATTCCGAAAACTCGGCATTCACCAGGGACGTTCCAGCAGTCAGTCAGTGTGGCCCAAGAGCGACTGCGAGGGCGAGCCGAGCCAGCTTTCTCGCCCAGCGTCTCTACGCGTACGAAACGCAGCTCGTGGGCAGGACTGCGGCAATTAAACCCTTCCATCATCGTGCGCCACCACTGACTGGCATAACGCGCTTCTCATCAGATGCTCCGAACCCGACTGACTGCACGGGCGCCTCTGAAACGGTGTCGTGGGTCGTGTCGGCGACATGGACCGCAAATTGCAATGGCAGCGTGGCTTGGAGCGTGCGAGACCAAGCGCGGTGATGTTGACGACGTCACGCGCACAGGCCGACGACGTGGCAGCGACCGCGAGGGCAAGCCAAGCGCAGTCCGGGGATTCTCGACCGTCGGCTGTACCTTTTATAGCCCCACGCTCCGCGTTCGAAGACTAACTAACTAACCATAGGCCGGACCAGTCCACGGGGTGTTGGCTGATCCCAACGCCGCAGCGCGAAGGATCAGAATCACAGGGAAAAGAGAAGAGGGGCGCTGAAAGGAGCGTCGGGGGAATGAATATGACGCCTGTCGCCATGCGACGCGGAGACCGCGATTTGGCAGACAACAATCTCGTCGTTAGCGCCTCCTTCCGCGCCCCCCGGCCACAACCCGTCCCGCTGCGAACATTACGGCTTCCTGTAGCAGCAAAAAATGGGTGGCTTCTCCGGATCTGCTTGATTCCCCACTTCGTTTCCGCTACTTGAAGGCACGCTGTCGCACTTCCAACCGGCCCGCCCCGGAGGCGAACAGGTGCCAACCTACTCCGGGAGGACGAATGCCCTCGCAAGGCGCAGGTTCAGAAAAGGTACTCCATCGCGACAATATCATCTCGAAGGATAGTTTTATCCTTACCCTCGAATTTCGGGTGACGAGCCTTAAGGGAGAGATGTCGCTGACCAAACCGGCGTGGGTGTCCGGCACCGAAACGACGGCCGTGCTAAAGATTGAGCATGTCTCGGAGTGAAGGCAGCTGATGCGACGACAGGTGTGATGTAGACGGCGTCAAGCTCGAATACAAGGAGTATCCCGAGGCGAGTTCGGAGCATGCGCAACTCGCTCGGATATTGTTTGCAGGATTGGTCGGCGGCTCGGAGTATGAGCGTCGCCGCCGAGATGACGGTCAACGGCTTGAATCCTGGGTCGACTTACAATTTCCGGCTAGTGAGCGGCTCCGAGATCGGCCCCGAGATCGTTGTTGATACCCAGGGTGAGTGCGCGCGCGTGCGTGCGACTCTTTCCGCCGGAGGCTTCTTTCTCACCGCCGCCTCGGCACGCGCAGCGCCGGGGTGTACGCCCAAGCCCAAGCGATGTACAATAGCCTGAGTGCCGACATGCGACAGTATGCGGGTCGCACCAAACGCGCCCACTCCGATGTGGCTAGTATACATACGCGGCACCAGGAAGTAGTAGAGTTGAGGAGGAGGATGATGTGGGTGTTGAGTTTAGGTTGCGTCGTCGCTGGCGTCGGTGGCGCGACGTTCGATCCCTCGGGCCTTGTAGTCCTCTTCGACGGCCAAGCCGAGTTTGGGAATCATGTCGCTGGGCTCGCCGGCGGCGGCACCGTCGTCGCTGTCTTCTTTGACTGGTTGATACGCTTCCTGGCGCATGCGCTCGCGCTCTTCCTGCTCTTTCTTCTCGGCGCGGACTTCGCCGATGGTCTTCTTGCCCGTCGTGAGGTCGAGCGCCGTGCGCAGGACGCCCTTCTTCTCCACAACGAGCTCCGGGCCGCCCTTGTCGATGAGCTCCCTAATCTCGCGGCGCATGGCGTCGATGGTGTCGGGGACGTGGGTATGAAGTACGTCGGTGACCTCGTCGACGTAATCGGCCGCCACGGAAAAGAGCTCGGCTTGCGTGCACAAGAGAGCGGCCACCGTATCAGCCAAGACGGCATCCCTGGCTATTTTTGCCCTCACGACATCCGTGCGCGCCGCGGCGGTCGCCTTCTCGCACTTATCTCTCGCCGCGGCGAGCTTTCCCGCGTCGTTCCGTCGGACGTACGCGTTGACGTCGGTCAGGGCGCCGTCGCGCGCCGCGCAGGACTTGGCTACTTCTTTGGCGGTGCCTCCAACAAACCCCCGGAGAGGGTCGAGTGCGCGCTGGACGAGGACGGCGTTCATCGATCGGCGCACGGTCGAGTTAAGGTACGCCCAGCGCTGCGCGCCCCCCTCGAGAGCCTCGCGGAAGTGCGCGTCCGAGAGCATCGACTGGTCGCTTCGTGGTCGCCTCGCGCTCACGACCCCCGACAATTTTGCCGCATTTTCGAAGAACCGGTGGGCGCCGGACAGATGCGTCGAGAGGCCAGCTCCCAGCGGATCTAGCTCGGCGACCATCCGCTCAAAGCTCTTGCGCATCGCGTCGAACTCGGTGTCGGTCTCGCGCTCGGCCGACCCCACGCTCTCCAGCATCGTCTGCACGGCCCGCCGCTTCGCGGTCTTCATCTTGCGGACGACTCCGTCGTCGTCGCCCATCGTCCCTACTTTGACCCTTTCTCCTCCTCCCTTTCTGCAGAATACGAGCCCTCTTCTTCTCCCCCTCACAACCGTCCGTCGCCGCCGCCGCCGTGGCGAACAACGATCGTCGGGAGTGAGTGAGTTAGTTAGTTAGTTAGTTAGTTGCTTTTGCACGACCTCGCATAAGACCGCGCGCAGTGGCGGTACACCATCAACAAGTCCGTCCTCGTCCCTCGCCTCTGCCCCAACTGTGTGATTTTCCTCTGTGATTCCGCACCGGCTCCTGCCGGTCCGGCCTGGCTCCCATGCTCGGGAGAGGTCTGAAGTTAGTTACTTACTTATTATTACTACGGTCTCCTCCTCCTAATTAATAAGCAATGGAATGGTTTTTGTAGCCTGTGGCGAGGCGTGGGTCGAGAGAGGCGAGACTCTCCGCCGTGCGCCGATCGTGGTCGTCCAAAATCGTCGTCGCGCGGTGTGCGAGCCCCGCATGGATGGCGGTCGCGGGGGGGGGCGACTCGAGCGGCGGTAAGGCTCGAGTAGGCCTCATCGTCGAGCGTCGTTTTCTTCGTCGGCGTACGGGCGACGGCAGTATCGACAGCGGCGGCGGAACGGGGTGGTAGGGCGTAGAAAGGTGGATAGGCGGCCGTCGCCAGACGGGCGGCCGCGCGCGAATAGCATCACGAGGCGGGTGAGGCTCGGCCTCGGGGACGAGCCTCGGCTCGCAGCGCGGCGCGGGCGCCTCGCAGCAAAGGTCTTCGTTCGCCGCAAAAACTGGTTTCGGTCGGCGCGGACTGGCGAAAACCGGCGACCGATCGCGGTCGCGACGGTGAGCCTCGAGTCGTTCCTTGAGGTCCTGCAGCTCGCGCTCCGCCAGGTCCTCGGCCTCGCGGCGGCGGCGTGCGAGGCGGTCCTCGGTCTCCTTGCGCGCGCGTCGGAGGTTTCTCGGAACAAAAGCGACTTCGGGTTCGGTCGCCGCGCGCCGCCGTCGCTCGGCCGCCCAACGCTCCATTGCGGCATGCTCGCAGGCCGCCCTGCGTTCGCGCTCCAGGTGCGCGCTCGCCTCGGCGGCGCGCGCCCGCGCCTTTACGGGGTCGAAAACGCCCGCGCGCGCCGCCCGCTCCGCCTGTTCTCGCGCCTCGACAGCCTGCCGCGACGCGCGCTCCTGCCGTCGACGCCGACTCAGCCGCTCCCGAGCTCGGAGTCGAGCCAGCTTGGCCTCGCGCTCCTTCTGCTCGGCGTCGCGCTGACACGCGGCGCGACGCTTCGAGGGGTGACGAATGCTGGGGGACCTCGGCGCCGCGGGGGCGGGTGACCTCGACGCCTCCACGGGGGGGAACAGTTTCGGCGGGGCCGAGGGCGGCGGCGCGACTTTCTCGCGCACGGCGGCGCAGAGAGCCCGCGCCCTCGCCAGGACCTCGTCGTCCTCCATCAACGAAAAGATACGTATCTTTTGCGAGGGTATAAAAAAGAAAAAGCAACATGGGAAGCACGTGGTCCTTCTCCGATGAGGATGATGATGGTCGGCAAAAAAAGCGTGGCGCGGAAGACGGTGACCGGGGGTCCCCCAAGGCCCGGCGGCTGCTCGACAACGTCGAAAATCGGCGCGACGAGCGGCGGCGGCAGCGCCTCGCGTCGCAAGCCGCGTTTGTCGCGCAGTGCGCGTGCGTTGTCCTTTCCGGACGGACGACGTTTTGAAATGACGTCGCAGGCAAAACATGACGATTGCCGTAGATTGTTCGTTCGAATCGTTCATGACCGAGCGGGAGCTGACGTCTCTCGGCCAGCAGCTCATGTACTGCTACGGAGCGAACAAACGGGCGTCTGCGCCGGCAACGTTCTGGATCGTCGGTCTCGAGGAAGGCGGAAAGCTCCACTCGCACCTCCGCAACCTCGCCGGCTTCGACCGGTGGCTTGGCGCGGACGTCGACTTCAGATCCCTCGACGCCATCGTCCCAGCCCTCGAGAACGTCGTCTATCTCACGGCCGATGCCGACGACGAGCTCGCCGAGATCGACTCGGACGCGGTCTACGTCCTTGGCGGCATCGTCGACCGCAATCGACACAAGGGCATCACTGCGACCAAGGCCGAAACTTTGGGAATTCGAACGGCGCGTCTTCCGATCGGTCCCGGTCGACCCCTCCAGCTCCCCGGCCCCGCCTCCCACGTCCTCACCGTCAACCACGTCTTCGACATTCTCCTCAACGTCCAGGCCTCTGCCTCTTGGGCAACGGCGGCGGGATGCCTCCCGCAACGCAAGACCAAACGCGACGACGAGCCTCCTCGAAGATGACGGTCCGCGATCGCTCGCTCGCTCGCTCGCTTATACCCCCCCGGTTTCCTTAAACGTCGTCGTTCCCTGTGAGGAGCAGCAGCGGAGTCCGGCGACGGCGGTAGCATGCGTTGATTAAGCCGTGGGGTGAAGAGCGAGGCGAGGTGAAAGCTGAAGCGGCGAAGCGCTTTCTTCATGGGCACTCTTATTTTTATCATCATCGGGGCTTTTGTCTTCAGTGGAAGGTCAGCAAAGGCCGACTACAGTATCGACGACGCTGTCAACAACAACAACAACAAGGCGTGTGTCGATTCAAATTTTTGAAGCTGGGTGGCATGAAGAGTCCAGGCGAGGGGGTTGGTTTGGACTTAGATTTTGAACCTCATGGATCATAGTCCACCTGCGCATACTCGTATCATCATTCAGACCAGCCTAGTCGGCGCAGTGGCGCGTCGGCCGTGCTCTAACTGCGCCTCCTTCTCATTTCTAGCGTGTACAGGGGGCCAATCACATGCCGTGTAGTTTTTGGTGTCAAGGGCCCCGGGGAGCCAAGCCATAGCTCGTCGAAATTCGAAGAGACCACTCGCTACCTCGGGAAGAACGGGAGGGATATTGGGGCCATCTTTGGTCGCGTCGGCGGCCTCGCTGGTGTCAGGGGCTGTTCGCTATGCCCCTCTCAATAGAATATTTTTTGGCAACCGACCGCCTGTAACGAAGAACTAGGGGGAGAACGACGGCGAACCCTCGAAGGCGCATCGCGGTGCACGCCAAATTATTCTGGCTCCTCTGGCGTCAACGGTCTTTTCGAGCCTCAACGACCTCGCCAAGCAACTCGAACTCTTGGACGGACGAGGTCAAGTTGTGCGAGGATACGTGCTGTACGTGGGGCAGCTCCGTCTATGGCGCCGGGCATTGGTGCTTCTAAAGTGTTCAACATTGCGCGTGGTTTTGCTTTCTGCAGCGACTGAGCCCATCCGCTGGCACGTTGGTGAGTGATCCGCTCATTTTTGTTGGCACGCCCGCCCACCTTTCATCAGGCATCGCAAAGTAGGCGCGCCCCCCTGCAACCACGGAGACGCGAAGTTCCCAGGGCGGGATCGCGGACCTGATGTAATAAGTTTCCGAATATAGCCGACACGCGTTTATTCGCTGTGCCAACGAGCTGGCTGCCGCATATAATGGAAAAAGAAGGACGACGGAGAGCGGCCCTCAGAGACCAGCGCCTTCGGGGACGAGGGGGATAGGGCTTTGGGTAGCAGCTCGGGGCATTTGACTCGGGAAATGGGCGTCGATTGCGCCGAAGGTGTGGCCATGGAGAGTGTCTCCAGCAGCGTCGGCGTCGTCGGCGTCGTCACCAAAGGCGATAACTTGACCCGGAGGGGCTTTGGGGAGAGGGCATGCATCGTGAGTGTCCTGAATGTGTTTTGTGGATGGGTGGTCGGGGCCGAGATGGTCGATGTAGGTGGCGAGCGCGGCTTGGATGGCGTCTCTGGCTTTTTCGACATTGTTTGCGACGAGGTGAAGCAAACCTACAGTGTACTTCGCCTCGCCGGTGGCGATGTGGGTGTCGCCGAGGAGTTTAGCACGGGTCCTGAGGACGTGGTCCAGCATGTCGCCGGCCTGGGAGAGCTGCGACTCGGAGACGGAGTCTACGAGATTGGTATCGCGGCGCGCCGCGAGAAGAAATCTGTACCAGATGTCGACGACCTTGTCGTAGAATGCGAGGGCGTTCTCGATCTTATGCTGCGCGTAGAAAACCGAGGCGATGTGGTAGTATCCCACCGAAGTCTCGATGTGCTCGGGTCCCATTTCGAGCGACGAGAAGTAGATGTCGTGGCTGAGCTCGGCGAGGGCCTCGTCGAGCTTATTTTGCGAGAGGTGCAACTTGCCGATGTTGCGATGGAGCTGCGATTTCATGCTGTTCGAGCAATCAGGATTTTTTGAGACGGTCCAGGTCGCGCGGCCGAGAACCTCCGCCGCTTCTCTCGCGCGGCCCAAGCCGAGGTGAGCCTCGGCGAGCTGCATGAAGGGTCCTATCATTTCGATCGCGCCGTCGCCGTAGATCTCCCGCAAAAACGTCACGGCCTGGAGTGCCCCGGGAATAGCGAGGTCGTACTGTCGCTCGACGAGAAATTTTTCCGCCTCTTGCGAACACAAATCAACCAGTGCCTTTTTGCTCATTTCCATCGTGTACTCGCGTTTCGCCCTGTCTTCTTCCGTTCCCACGACGAGGCACGGCGTCCGGAGCGGCCCCAGCAGGGGCGCGATTTTGTGCATTATCCCGTACCACGCCTGTTTGGCGCACTCTTTGCTCACGAAGTACAATGTTATGTGGGGCGTGATGCACTGCACTCTTGCGGGAAGTCCCGTCATCTCGCACCGGGGCACCTGGCCCTTTGGAAAGGCGAGCGTGTTGAGTGTTTGGACCCGATACGCCGGCACCTCTCCAAAAGACATAGCGTTGTTGTTGTTGTTGTTGTTTTTGTTTTTGTTATTGTTATTGTTATTGTGCCTTTTTGCTGCCGTTGTGACACCAGGATACTACTACTACTACAACCTTCCGTTGTACGAGGGCAAGTGTGTTGTATGTTTGCTTTGGCGCGAGATGGTACGTCCCGTTCTCTCTCGATGTCTGAATTAGTTGGTGTGCGCAGCCGCAACGTCACAGCAAGAACAACGGGTCGAGCACGTACGGCGTGTTCTCGTACCACGAGCGTCGACAATGCGAGTTCATGAGCTCGAAGAAATCGCGCCTCGGAACGGACGCACAGCTGCCTTTTGGTTATTGCCACCTCTCGCTCCAGCCGGCGGTGGACCCCGTCGTGACGCCGTCGGGCCACATCTACTCTCGCGAGTCGATCCTCGAGCACCTCGTGACCAAGGCGGCCGATCTCAAGCGGCGAAGGGATGCGTGGGAGGCCGAGAAGGATAGTTTGGAACGCGAAGCGAGCGCGGCGCTCGCGCGTGCGGAGGCCGCCGCCCGCGACAATTTTGACCGCGCGATCGCCAAGGTGTGCGAGGAGCCGCGGGCCAAGGCACCGCGCGTGACGTCGTCGACGACGGCCTTGGTGGTGGTCTCGAGCGAGGCGGCGACGGAGACGACGGCGCTCAAGACCGTCGACAAGCCGGACGCCAACTTCTGGTTACCGCAGCTCACGCCTTCGGCCTCCGGCAAGGTCCCGACGCCCGAGCCCCCAAGGCGCCCCCCGAGCCCAACGACAGGGGCGCCGCTCCGCGCGAAGGACCTCGTCCCGATCGACCTGCGCCGCGCCGACTCGGCCAAGGCTACGGGCGGCGGCGGCGCCGACGTCCGGTTCTTGTGTCACGTGTCGAACGACGAAATAACGACCCAGCCCGTGGTCTTCATCCGGTCCACGGGGTGCGTCATGATCGAAGCCACCGCGAAGAGCATCGGCGTCCTCGACTCCAAGATCTGCCCCGTGACGAGCCGCAAATTCAAGGACAAAGACCTCGTCCGCCTCGTCACGGGCACCTCGGCCTATGCCGCGAGCGGTGGGGACGCCCTCGTCGTCAAGAAATACCGCCCCGGAGGTGGGGGCGCTTAGGCGATGTGAGTACGGCGAGGAGGGGGGTTATTTATTATATTACTACCCTTGAGGTCAGTCAACTCAAGACTCGAACTTGAGGGGGGGGGTAATAAGGAAGGCCCCCCGGCCGCTAAGGGAAGCGACTGGTGAGGAAGGGTGTCGTCCTCCTCACGACCGGATGCATTATGTCTGCCGACGAACTGCTTAGGACGCCGCTGATGTCCGCGGCCACGCACGACCCGTTCTACGTTGTGAAGGATGAACTCGCGGGCAAGCTGCAGGAAGTGGAAAGACAGCGGGGACTATTCAGCAAGTTGTTGTGGGAGGTCAACACGGCCTCGAGTTCGGACTTTAAGGAGGTGAAGCGGTCGTTGAATCGCGAAGTGAGGGGGGCCGATGGCCAACTGAAAGACCTCGAGCTGACGATCGACTACGTCGACCGCGACCGGGGGTCGTTTCCCCACATCGACGATCGCGAACTCGAGGAAAGGCGTAAGTTTGTGAGCGGGGCGCGCGCCGCGATCACCTCGGCGCGCGAGACGATATCGGGCGAAAAAACGCGACAAAAGCTCGACGCCGACGAGGCGGCCCACTTGTCGGCGACGCGCGGAGCCTACGGCGCGAAGACAGACATCGAAATGGCAAACACGAATTATATCCACTCGTCCCACGCCCAAACCAGGGCTGTGCTGCAGGAGCAAGATGAGAACCTCGAGCAGCTCGACGGCGCAGTCGACCGCGTCCACCGTATGGCGGAGGAAATACACAGCGAGCTCAAGACCCAGTCAGACCTCATCGACAACCTCGAGGGCGAGTTGGATGAGACCTCCGAGAAAATGAACTTTGTCATGAGCAAGCTCTCCAAGCTGCTTAAAACTAAAGACACCTGCCAGCTCCTGACGATCGTTGTGTTGACTGTCGTCCTCATCATTATGCTCCTCCTCATCATCTTCGGCTAACTCGTTGGTGCAGCTGGTTTTGACCAGGAGGACATCTCTTCTCCTTTCCCCCCATCGGGCGACAACAAACCTCCGCCGTTCCGTTCGGCGCGCCCACCACCACGGTTTCTTCTCTTCTGCCACTCTCGTACGACAATCCTAACCCTAGCCTTGTTGTTTGCTCTGGCTAATCTCGTTTTTTTTTTCGGGGCTTCTTCAATATGTCGAGGGTGGTGCCGCCACCGTCCGTCCGTCCACCACCGGCACTACGCGCACGCACACTTTAGCGATCGCCAGAACGCTTACAGGAGCGCCAACGGCCCTTCACGCACGTTCCCTAAGCGTCGCTTTCCTGGTGGCACACTGACGGCGAGGTTCGCGCGCCCCGCCGTCGAACGGCCCTCCTCTGACGGCTAGGCTCGCGCTCTGCCGTCCTCTGCAAGCGGCCTGCGTCTCCGTCTTCTTGTCCTCGCTCCGAGCTGCTGCCATGCCCCCCTATTACAAAATACAAAATTAAACCCTTTTTTACTCCCCTTACTTCTTAACCCCTTTTTTTAAAGTAATAAAAGGCCCGAACTCCGAACTTTTGCAACGCGACCAAATCGTTGTCGTCGCATGGCGCAGTGGAGCCCGGGCTGGAACTACGGCGAGCAGCAGCAGCAGCAGCAGCAGCAGTGGAGCCCGGGCTGGAACTACGGCGAGCAGCAGCAGCAGCAGCAGCAGCTGTGGAGCCCCCCGGGGGTTGGTTGGTCGAGATACAAGCGGCCCTACTACGTCCTCGAGGCCCCGAGTGCGGAGGAGGTCGCCCATCAAAAGTACGTTCGGCGCGAGTACGCCCGCGCGACGGGGCAGCGGCGCAACAAGTGTTCGCGCGCAAAGACGTACAAGTGGATCATGCGGTGCCGTCGGATGCGGTTCTTGAGCATGTGCGTCTGGCGCTGGCGATTTTTGCGCCGCCGCCGTCGCAAGATGCGCCTCGCGCCCAAGCGCGACAAAGTGTAGGCAGCGCCGCCAAATACGTGAGCAAGTAAGTCAAGAGGGGGCTCTATATTATTTCTCAAAAATAAAGAGAAAAAGGAAAAACAAGGCGCAGCAGCAGCGTGTGTGACTTCACATGAGCACACAGGAGCGAAATGATGAGGCGGCGGTGGGCTGGGGTGTCGCGGAGCGGGGCCACCAGCCCCAGGGCGGGGAGGAGGAAAGAGAGGAGGGTGAGGGCTGGGCCGTTCCGAAGCGGCGAAAGAAAAAGTTGGGCGCGAGGATACTCTGGTGTCTCGGGACGGGCTGGAGCTTGCGGTTGAAGTGGTCGGCAAAGGCCTCGGCCGAGTTAAAGGCGGTGACGTTGGGGTCGATGTCGTTGAAGGAGAGGTCGAGGCGGGCGAGGGTGGTGTTAGAGGCTGCGCAGAGGGCGTGCGCGAGTTCCCTGGCGCCGAGGTCGCCGATGCGGTTGTGCGTGAGGGTGAGGGTGGTGAGGGGGCAGTTCGGGGCGCGGAGGAGCGCGGCGACGGCGAAGGCGGTCGCGTCCGACAAGGAGCAGGAGCTGAGGTCGAGGGCGGTGAGTCGCGAGGAGACGATCGCGGAAGCGAGCTTGACGGCGCCCGAATCGCCGACGAGGGGGCCTCTGCGGAGGCTGAGGCTGGTGAGGGAACGGTTTTGGCTGAGGACTTGGGCGAACTTTGCAACGGCGGAGTCGCCCTCGAGGCGATTTGAGTCCAAGTCGAGCGCGCGGAGCGTCGTATTTCGCTCGGACGCGAGGACGTCGGCGAGGGACGCGGCCGCGGCGTCCGAGACGTCGCAGTTGTCCAAGGAGAGATCCCGGAGCGTCGAGTTCGAGGCGAGGGCGTCGGAGAGCGCGAAGACGACCTCGTCGTCGATAGACAAGTCGGGCGAGTGGACGTCGGTGTCGAGGTCGCGCGGGACGGTCCAGATGACGAGCTTGCGGAGGCTCGTGTTGCGCGAGACGGAACGCGCGAGGCGCGCGACGGTGGGTCCGACGCAGAAAAAACCAACCTTGAGCTCGCGGAGGCTCGTGAGCGAGGGCAGCGCGTCGGCAAAGTAGTCGACGAGGCGCGACGCGGGGAGCCCGCAGTCGGCGATGTGAAGGGTCGCGAGGCGCGAGCGGCCGGCCGTGAGCGTCGCGCAGAGCCGCGCGAGCGCGGCCGAGGCGCCCTCGCCGCCGGCGAACCCGAGGGTAAGCGACCGGAGGGCCTCGTTCGTCTCGAGGGCCGCGCACATGGCCGCGAAGCCCGCGTGGCTCAGCGGATCGTCGTAGAGCGTCAGCTTGCGGATGACGCGATTGGTTCCGATCAAAGCGGCGAGGACGCCCGCGTCGTCGACGACGTCGTCGTTCTCGGCGCGCGCCCCGATCTCGACCTCTTCGAGCCGCGGGTGCGTTCGAATCGCCGCCGCGAATCTCGCGAGCGTCGACGGGTTAAAAGTGCACGCGAGCTCGAGGCGCTCGAGCGACCTGTTTTTCTCGACGATCTCGCTCAACTGCGTCACGAAGCCGCCCGAGCCCGAGCCGGCCAGCCCAAAATCCTCGGCGTCCCAAAACTCGCGCAGCCGCAGCTCCTCGAGGCCTCCGCGTCGCGCTGCCAGCACCTCGCTCAGCACGAGCAGCGCGCCCTTGGCGCCGCGCAGCGACGAATCGCGCCGTCTCGGCCCGCGCCGCTCGAGTCGTCGAGAGTCGACGACCGCCTGCGCGAACCTGACGACCGCGACCTCGAAGCCCTCCTCGCCGCGCTTCGCCCGTGCGTCCAGCCGTTCGAGCGAACGCAGCAACATCTCGTATCCGTAGAACGGACTGTAGGACGACGGCCGCGCCTCTCTGCAGTAAATCCGGTAGAACGCCTCGGCCGTCACGTCCACCTTGCTAATGCCGTCGCTCGACGCCAACGCCTCGAACACGCGCCGCCACACGCTCACGTGCCATCCGTCTCGAGGCACCCACCCGTTGCACACCACGTTCCACGCCCCCACGAACTCGGCCGTCTCGGCCATTGATAATGATGATGTGATCAAAAACAACAACAAAACGCCGCCGCCGCCCGGCCGGCCGGCCGCCGCAGCGCTAAGTATGAATGGGCCGACCAACACTCTTCGCTGGCTGGCTGGCGGGAGCCCGGCCTGCTGCTGCGACCAAACGACGGCGCGCACGGGTCGGTCTTCCTGACGGCTTGACCACCACCAGACCAGACCAGACCAGACCAGAGCTCCTCGTTCAAGCTCTCGGGGGTCTATTATTAGGTGTTGTTGCACCGGACCGTAAGAAAAGAAAAGCGGGGAGATCTCGTTCTCAACGGACTACTGACGGGAAGAGAACGCGAGTAGAACTTCGCCGACGTGACCCCCAAAACTGCCAACAATCTACAACAAGCACGATGCCGGCCCCGCGCGCCCAACGTGAGAACCCTCCGCCGCCGCCCTTGGTCGTCGCGAGCCCTCTCGCGCGCGCGCAGGTCTGAGGAGCGACAAGTACGCCTCCAACATCAACAAGCGCGGCAACGTCTCGACGGGCAAGGCTGAGGTGAGTTCGCGACGACGACGATGGGAAACCCAACCTACGCAGAAGCGCTCGACGGCACGAGCGGTGGGCCCCTTCGTTGTCGGATTCTTCCTGTTCGTCGTCGTCGGCTCGGCCATACTCCAAATCCTGCAGACGGCCGCCATGGGCTCGAGAACATAGATATCCTCCTTGCTCCTACGACACTAGGCAACGCGCTGGTCTCCCGCGAGCGAGCGCGCGAGGCTGACGGCGTGGTGAAGGAGATAGGTGAGGAGAATCGAGAGGGCGGTGGACTTGAACCAGATGTCTGCGACGGCGAAGGTTAGGATTTCGTGGAGGAGGAGGGTCCAGTCGTGACCTAGGAAGGTGGTGGAGGTCCAGGCCTCGTCGTCCCCAAACCACGGCGTATCGGGCACGAAGATGACGCGGCTCTGGAGTTCGGAGAAGGGAGGAGGCTGGGGGGTGAGTTTCTCGATGGCGGTCGGGAGCCGGAGGACCCAGTCGAGCTTGAAATTGTCGCGGTACTCGTGGTGCAAGAAGGTGCGGAGGAAGGCGCTGCAACGATCAGCTGCGTGGGCCGTCTCGCGCGTGGTGGTTCGCGCGGCGACGGAGGATTTTTTTGATACGAAGAAGGTGTCGACGACCGACGGCGGGAGTTGGAGATTACGTCGGTCGTTGGTCGCGAGTGATGATGATGGGTTGTTCGCGTCGCGGACCTCGGCCCATGCTCGCCGGAACGCCGCGGTCAGCCAGAGCTGGAAACACTGGACCTCGGGGAGGCGCGAGTCGAGGCCTCGGGGTTGGTGGAATAATTCGTGGCAAGATTCGTTGTCCAGGTGTTCGGCGAGTTGGGCGACCGCGTCGTCGGCGTGCGAGTATGGCGCTTCGCAGTGGAGGTACCATCCGTGGTACGGGGCGTCGAGCACCAAAACAGACACGTTGGCCACGGTGCAAAAATCCACGAAGGATTGGGACTTTGGTTCGGTCACGAACCGCTCCCAGACGCAAAATCGCCACAAGAATTCTAGCCCGGCGAAGACGAGGATCCACCACGTCGTGTTCGCGAACCTTAGCGCGATGTTGTGGTGTCCGTCCGAAAGGTCAGAGATGCTCGGTTGGGGTGTCGCGTTGTTCTCGTAGTCGAGGCCCAAGAGGACGAAGCCGACCCCGAGTAAAACGAAACGCAGCGACGTGCGGCGAGCCGTTTGGAGCTCGGCCCACTTGTTCGCGACGACGACCGTCCGCCACGCCGAGACGCTACTTCGATGACTCTCGGCGTCGAAGGGGAAGTGCTGCTCCCTGGGCCTCTCCCAGTCTAAGAAGAAGACTTCGCGGTTGCACTGGTCGTACGCGAGTTGGAACACGGACGCCGTCTGGAAAGTCCACATGACGATGATCATCGTGCGGACGGGGTAGTATTCGAAGTCCTTGCCGTCGTCGCGGTTTTCGCGCGGAAGCATCGTGAATACGGCGTCCTGAAACTTGAAGAAGACGAGCCAATAGGTGCACAGCACGAACACCAGCGGAAAGTACGCGCGGACGAAGATGCGCGCGTATAGGAGAATGCACCGCCACGCGTAGGTGGTTGTCAACCCGCCTTCGAGCCCCGTGCTGCCCGTGCCGTACTGCTGAGTCTGCCAATACCGGACCGCGTAGATCCACCAAAGGACGCTCAGAGCCAACCACGCGAAGAAAAACGCGTTTGCCACCTTCCGCGCTCGGACGGACGGCATCCAGTACTCGACGGAAAATTCCACCCGGACCTCGCTCATCGGACCCCCGCCGGAAACGACGTCGTCGACGATGCGATCCTCGTAGCCGAGCTCGAGGTACGGCGTCCGGATGCGGTTGGGCTTCCGGACGCGCGATTCGCAACGAAGGATCATTTCCACGACGACGCGCATCAGTTTAGGATTAGATTCTTCTGCAAAGTCTGCGGGGGGAATTCCCGAGGCGACGTCGTACAAAACGAACCGCCGCGTGAAGAGATCGTTGTTCCCGTCCGAGGTTCGGTCGTTGCGGTTGACGGTGCGTCCGTCCTCGTCGACGAGGGCCTTGTTTTGGACGGGAATCGGGTACAAACAGTCGTCCGCAACGCCGCATTTAGTGCTTTTGTCGACCACGTAGACCTCGTACAAGTACTGGGGGTCGGCGAGGAGCTCGGGCAGCTTGACGCGGAAGTGGGTTCTGAACGAGTAGCCGAACCGTTGCCAGGCGGTCGACCTAGACGCGCCCGCGCCTTTTTGCGTGTTTGGCGCGTCCATCGCGCCGTAAAACAACTGGGTCTCGAGGGGCTCCATACCCACAAACGTCCCGTTCAACGCGTACGTCGCCAGCCGGAGCTGAAGCCTGTGCTCTCCGCCGCCGCCGTCGCGCGCGTTCAAGCTCATCTTCATCCCGATGCCGGCGTCGTGTCGCACTTGTTCGCCCGAGAGCGAGGAATAAAAGAGCCACGGGAGGTCCGTTTTCGCGCCAAAGGCGCTGCGGTCCTCGCGGTCGTCGTCTCTGAGCGCGGCGTAGAGCGCACACGCCGACGACCGCAAGTCGTAGTTGGTCAGCACGCACAGGTTGGCGAGCGTCTGGCACGCCGCGTCGGCTCGCGCCGAGCCGTCGTGATACGAGCAGAGCACGCTCGCGTTGGCGTAGTAGTGCTCAAACGTCGCCGACGTCGCGATCATCGTTTTTTTCGCCTTACCCTTTCGCGTCTCCTTGATGGCCCCGAACCGCACCTCGATCGCCTCGTCGAGCGGGTACTCGGCCAGCACTCGGTCGAGTTCGGATTGGTCCACGCAGCTCTGAGGGCCGACGTCGGCGCGCCCGACGAGCGCGTACCCGTCCGCGCACACGCACTCCGCCCCATCAAAGCTCATGCGGGCGTCGGGGCACGCGTGGCACACGTACCGGGATCCCTCGTACCAGGCGCCCGCGACGATCGCGTCAGTCTCGGCGACGACAAACCGCCCGGGCGCGCACGCCGCGCAGTACTTTGTCTCGAGGTACTCGCTCCCGCCGAGCGAGGTCTCGACCAAGACCTCCTGCGCGCCGCACGCGCAGTCCCCGTCGACGACTCCCAATGTCGTCTCGCCGCACTCGGCACACCCCGAGTTGTCCGAGTACGACGCGTCGTAGCCCAGCGACGCGCACGACACGCACGCGACGCTCTTGCAGCTGCCGTCGAACGCGCACCGCGACGCGAGGTCGTCCTGGCGGTACCCGACCGGGCACTTGCACGTCAGCGCGTCGTCGTCGTCGTCGTCCTTTGCGACCAGGACAGCGGCCGTCGCATCGTCGGCGGCGAGTGCCGCGCATGGCCGGCACGCGAGGCTGACGGTGCTCAAGTACTCGGTGCTCGCGCACTCGGCGCGCCGCGGGTCCTCATCCACGAACAAGGCGGCCATGTCGTCGCCGGAGACGACGACGGCCCCGAAGGTTGTTAGCACAACGAAAGAGATCATCATCATCATCATCATCACAACGCCGGATAGAGATAGAGAGATAACCTTCTGGATAGCAGCGGGTTAGTAGTTGTTCAACGAGGAGGAGTTTTGGTGACGTCACGTCGTGTGGTGGCTGTGACTGACCGATTCCTTGAACCGAGCTGCGATCTTCACTCCCTCATAAACTAGTAGGATGCGGGTGCTCCTCGTCGTCCTCGGCGTCGCGCAGGGGTTTGTCGTGCCCATCTCCCCTCCGGTCCGAGGGGGCACGGCGACGGTGGTGCGCGCCGAGGACCCCAAGACGCCATTGACGGACGTGCTCGACCGGTTCTCCAAGGGCGAAATATCGCGCGAGGAGCTCGAGACGGCCGTGCGGACCGAGGAGAAGGCCGCCGCCGAGGCCCTCGAGAATGAGCGAGCCGCCAAGGAGGCGGCCCTGCTCGCGGCCAAGCAGCGGCTCGCCACGGGGGCGAGCTCGGTCCTGGGCGTGACGGGTCTCGTCGCGGGGGGCGCGCTCGAGGGCGGCGCAGCCCTGGGCGAGGCCGCGTGGATCGTGCCGGTGGCGACGGGGGCGGCCCTCGCGGTGTCGGGCTACGTCGCGGCGAGCCGCGACGACGTGGCGGGCGCGGCCGTGCGGCAGACGGTCGGCGTCGTGGGAGCCACCGCGATAGACGCGGCGGGCGACGCCGTCGAGACGCGCGTCAACGCCACGCGCGACGCCATCGTTGCGATTCCCGAGAAGACGCGCGAGGCGGCCGTCAACGCGGTCGAGAGCGCAGTCGACGAGGTCAAGGCGGTGCCCGGCCGCGCGGCCGACGCGGCGAAACAGGCCGCGAACGACGCGATCGACGAGGTCAAGCGAACGCCCGGCCGCCTCGCCGACTCTTCCAAGCGCGCGGCCATCGGCGCGCTCGATGAAGTCAAGCGCACGCCCGGCCGCCTCGCCTCGGCGGCCAAGAACAAGGCCGTCGACACGGCGGACGCCGCCAAGCGCTCGGTCGTTGCCGCCGCCGACGCGGCCGTCGCCGCTCCTGGCAACTTGGCCAAGAGCGCCAAGGCCTCGGTCGTGCGCCGGGTCGACAACGTCCGCGACCGCTTTGCGAAGCCGTCCGTCGTCGTCGTCGAATCCCCCGTCGTCGTCGAACCCCCGCCGCCGCCGCCGCCCCCCCCCAAGAAGCGAGAAGATTACAAGTTTGGCCTTTTTGGTGCCAAGCCCAGATCGTCGACGCCTCGCGTCGAGCCGGCTCCTACGCCCGTTCCCAAGGCGGCGGAGGCTCCGCCGCCGCCCGTGATCCCGCCGCCGGCTCCCGCGCCGGCACCCCGCTCCGTCGGCTTCTTCGCGCCCAAGCCCTCTCCAGCGCCCAAGCCCGCTCCAGTCGCCAAGGCACCAGCGCCCAAGCCCGCTCCCGTTTTCAAGGCACCAGCGCCCAAGCCTTCTCCGGCGCCACGCCTCGGCCTCTTTGCGTCTCCGCCAAAGCCGGCTCCGCCCAAGCCGGCGCCTCCCCCCGTTACCAAGGCACCAGCGCCCAAGCCCACTCCGGCGCCGCGTTTCTTTGCGTCTCCGCCAAAGCCGACTCCGCCCAAGCCGGCGCCTCCCCCCGTTACCAAGGCACCAGCGCCCAAGCCCACTCCGGCGCCACGCTTCTTTGCGTCTCCGCCCAAGCCGGCTCCGCCCAAGCCGGCGCCCCCCCCCGTTGCCAAGGCACCAGGGCCCACTCCGGCGCCTCGCCTCGGCCTCTTCGCTTCTCAGCCAAAGCCGGCTTCGCCTCCACCCAAGCCGGCGCCCCCTCCAGTTGCCAAGGCACCAGGGCCCACTCCGGCGCCTCGCCTCGGCCTCTTCGCATCTCAGCCAAAGCCGGCTTCGCCTCCACCCAAGCCGGCGCCCCCTCCAGTTGCCAAGAAGCCGCCGCCGGCGCCCCCGAAACAGACACCTCCGCCCAAGACCGCTCCAAAGCCCGCGTTCTCGCTGTTTGGCGGCGGGCGGAAGGAAGCGGCTCCCAAGGTCGTGCCCAAGGCCAAACCGGCGCCGTCCAAGGCCGTCGCCAAGCCGGCGCCCAAACCGGCATTCTCGCTTTTCGGCGGGGGTGCGAAGAAGGAAACGGCCCCGAAGCCCGCTCCTCCCCCGAAGCCCTCTCCTCCCCCGAAAACCCAGATCAAGTTCGCTGAGTCCAAGCCGAAACCAGCTCCAAAGGCACCGCCCAAGCCCAAGCCGGCGACGAGTACTGGGCCGACACCCGCGGAAGTGGCGGCCAAGGCCAGGGCCATCCGAGAAAAACGTCGATCTTCATGACGTGTCCTTCTCACCGCTAGCTCACACAAACACGCTCGAGCCCTCGCCTTATTATAAACGCCATACGGAGCGGTTTTTTCGTGCGTCCCTATTTCAGACCGTCGGTCGGCGGGAAAAAATGGTAAATCCGGTGCGAGGACGTGGAACGCTGCCCTCTGGCCAACAGAAGCGCTGGAATAACGCGACGCCTGTCGACGGGTCGGCCACGTTGTTTTCTTTAGGGTTCCATATAAGGTATCATCATCGCTTCGCAGGCAGTGTTCCTGGCGCATAGCCTGTGTAAGTGCCGGTCCGTGGGGGGGTGGCAAGGCTGCCTTGGAGCACACGTCAGAATCTCGCTGGGACCGGTCGTGCGTTCGCATGCGCATACGGAGCCGGTTCGGATGACCGAGCACTCGTGATGCGAGTATGCATCGTACACCGGCTCGCGCGGCGGCTCTTGACCGTGGCAGGCACTGATTTCATTCTTTCTTCCTTTCTTCTTTTTTTCTTTCTTTCTAAAATGCTGCTCATCATGCCTCCTTTCCGTTCATCCGATTCACTGCGGCTGTCGTTGGATGATGCTGGTGCCCGCAGTCGCCGCTTTGCTTGTCGCCAGCCCCAAGATTCTAGCCCCTCCGCCGCGAAAGGCCCGGTCCTTGGGGGGTTAACCGCGTCGTCGGGCAATTTATTATCCACACAATGCACCCCATTTCGGCTAGGGTCCGAGGATGGATGACGTGGGGTGGATCGACAAGGGTTCCTTCCCTAATAATAAAAGGTCTCACCGAAGGATGATGAGGACGATGATGATGTTGCTTGTGTTGGGGGCTCGGGGGTTCGCGGAGGAGGAGATGGTGGTGAAGGCCGCGAGCGAGAGCGATTCACTGCCGAGGACGTTCGCCGATGTGTGGTCCCTCGCCGCGGACGAGCTCGCGTGGCTCATTCCTTTTCGACGCGAACTCCACCGGTTTCCGGAGCTGATGTTCAACGAGACGGTCACCTCCGCGCGGATCGCCCAGGTGTTGCGGTCGCTCGACATCCCGTACACCGCCGGATGGGCCCTTAACACCAAGCACGCCGAGCTCGAGGCCAAGGGCTTCAAGAGCGGTCCGGGTCGTACGGGGATCGTCGCGGACGTCGGCACCGGAAAGCCGCCGTGCGTCCTGCTCCGCGCCGACATCGACGCCCTCCCGATCCGCGAGTCCCCGCTCGTTCCCTTTGCGTCCGAGAACCCGGGCAAGATGCACGCGTGCGGCCACGACGCGCACGCCGCGATGCTTTTGGGCGCCGCTGCTCTTCTCAAGAAACGCGAGGCGGCGATCAACGGCACGATCCGGTTCATCTGGCAACCCGCCGAGGAGGGCGGCGCGGGCGGGAAGCGCATGGTCGAGGAGGGCGTCCTCACCATGGATCCGCCCGTCGAGGCCGCCTTCGCCATGCACCAGTGGCCCTTCGAGCCCCTCGGCGTCGTCGCCGGCCGCCCCGGCGCGCAAATGGCGGCCACCGAAATCTTCGACATTACCATCTCGGGCGCCGGCGGTCACGCGGCCTTGCCACACCTCGTCAAGGACCCCATCGTCGCCGCCGCCCACGTCGTCACCTCCCTCCAGACGATCGCCGCCAGAGAGACTAACCCCCTCGACGCCGCGGTCGTCTCGTGTACGATGGTCCGCGCCGGCGACGCCTACAACGTCATTCCGGCGGGCGCGACTGTCGGAGGCACCATCCGCAGCTTGACCTTCGAGGGCCTCCAAATCCTGCGGGACCGCGTCGCTTCCGTCGTCCAATTGGCCGCCGCGGCCCACAGATGCAACGCCTCGATTTCCTGGAGCCCCGACGCCTATCCGCCCACCAATAACGACCCCGCCCTCTTCGAGTGGGTCAGAACCGTCGCGGCCGACGCCTCCTCCACCGGCAACGTCGAGATCATCAAACCCACCATGGGGGGAGAGGACTTCTCCTTCATCGCGGAGCGAGTCCCCTCCGTCTTTCTCGCCCTCGGCCAAGGCCAACGCAACTGGCGACTCCCTGACGGCCCTGACAACCTCCTCGACACCACCGTCACCGTCCACTCGCCCAACTTCGTCCTCAACGAGGACGTCCTGCAGCGCGGCGTTTCTCTCCACTCCCACCTCGCTCTCCGCTGGCTCGCCGACCGCTGATCTCGCTTACCAGCGCCAGCCGTGGAGGGTGCTGTTCGATCTCCAGTGAGATTTAGGTCTCGACCTCTTCGCTCCTTCGTCAAAGTGACTCAACTGAACTGACTTTGCGGACAACCAGAATCCTCCTCCTCCTCCTCCTCCTGCTGCTGCTGTTGCTGCTGCTGCTGCTGCTGCTACGAGATATTTTAATATCACTGTTTTGTGTCATAGACAACAACCGGACGGAGCTCCTAATAAGCTGCGCCGCGACATTTTATCGCCGCCCCTCGCGCCGCAGACTCGGGGCGACCCGCACGAAACACGGTACTGCGAACACTGCGGGAATATATAATTTGTATCATGGTGTGTCGCATTGATTAAGGGGCGGGCGATGGATTGACCCTCGAGCAAAAAAAGGGCTGCCGCCGCACCTCACGGTGGCGACAAAAGGTGGATATCTCCCAGGCTCCCGCATGGGGACTTTCGACCTGTGAGCGGGCGACTAACTACGTGACCTCCCCCGTCAACTCAACCCTTAGTATGCGACGTGCAGAGATTGACCCAAATACGCAAACGGCTCCTTCGCACAATATGCTTAGTTAGTATCTTGGTGATCTTCCCATAGACTGTCGTCGCCTCCGCCCAGCGAACTGGGCAACAAGCGCTCATTGGGCAAAAAGCGCTCATTGGGCAACAAGCGCTCATTGGGCAACAAACGCTCACCCGAACGCGCAGGACGGACATGAGACCGCACTCATACCCGTAGTCCCACGGTCAATGAGCTACCCCTCACAACGAAAAACCTACATAGCCTCAACAACAAAGTTTCACCGAGGGCGGCGTTAACCAAAACAGGGGGCGCCTGTGACATCACTCCCTTGTAGATTTTTCGTTGCCGTCTCCAACCCTTTCTTCCGATCGCCGTGCACCGTGGGCGTGCCCGTCTCCTCCTAGCGGGCATGCAGTATGTCGAAGGCGGTGCAGGCACCGCCCACCTCTAGCGACGGCATCACGTGCAGGCACGCTTCAGGGAGCGCAAAGACGCTTACCGCAACGCCAACGGCCCCTGCCTCTCCCGACCGCCGTGTCAACGGCGGCGCCCGGACGGTTAGGCTCGCGCTTGACCGTCCCCTAAGATTGGTTTGCGTCAACGCTCTTCCTTCCACTCATCACTCCAGTTCTCCTTTCCGCTCGACGCTCGCCCCCCCGCCCATCTAAGCTGCTTTTATCAGCGCACGCGCTCCGACTCCGCCCTTTTTTAAAGGTCGACTGCCAAGACGGGGAGGATGCTAGTGCCAGTAGTGGTTCTATTCTATCAAGGGGTTGATATCCCCTTGGTTCTATTCGTTCGAAATTCGTATTCTTAGATCTTTCTGTCATGCGTAGTGGTGTCATTTTCACGAAACCCCTGCAATCAACGGGTTGATCTCATTCGTCGAACTCATCGCAGGTGTCGTGGCCGTCGCTGGTCGTAGCGCAGGCAACCATGGTCAAAGTGGCAGAGGAAAAACGGTGGATTTCGCTCATGGTTGCGTTTGGCACTGGTGTCGCGACGTGTCTGGCCCTCACGGCGCAGTATTACGCGAACCAAGGCTGCGCTGCGAGCCGCAGGATGGCGCGCCGTTACTCGCACCAGGTCTCCGACCAGATGTGCTGCCCGGTCAGCAGCTACATCGGCGCCGTCGGCCTCTCGATGACTGCCATCGCGGCTATTCTCGGGGTATGCCCGCCGACGGTCACGGCGCGCGCGCTCTCGAAGCAAATCGGGCGCTGCTGTTGCTGCTGTCGAGGGGTCGATGCCGGCACGCACGCCGTCGTCTTTCTCTGTCTCTCGGCCACCGGGCTCCTTGTCCTTGGGATTTTCAACCTGTGCTGGATGAAGCACGTTCATGGGGTTGGGGCGTTCCTGTTCTTCTTCTTCGGCTACGCCCTAGTCGGCATCGAGTGCTTTTCTCGCACTGACAAGCTCTCGTTATTTTCACTCCAAACCCCGAAATTCCTCAAGCCCTTCATGTGCATCCTTGCCGTCGCCGCTTTCCCGGTCACTGTCGTGGATTCGCTCACGGCCGAATGGATGGCAATCATTGCCGTCTGTCTGGGCGTTCTTGGTGTCGAGTTGGACTTTCGAGCTGCCGTGTCAAAGCGGTCGCCCCCCTTGGCGGAACAGAATTTAATTGCGGACGACCGTCTCGTAGTAACGTGGTGAGTTATAGCGCAGCGGAAGCCGTTGGATTTAAGATCTTGTGCTTTCATGTGGAAGTTGTGGTTGTCGTGATTTTATTGGCTAAAGGTAGGTATCCTGCCTGACACGCGGAGTGCCGGTGTTGGTACTTGTGGGGAGGGGGTAATCTTCGTAGAACTCCAATCAGCCGCAGGTTGGCTCGCAGGAAGATCTTCGCTTGTTTTTCGTTGTTGGGCGCTTTAATTCCCTCGCTGTGGTGACAGTCTTGCTAGAAGTGTGTCCGTGCTGATTGCCATCGAACCAAGACGAGCAAGCTCGTCAAACTGGTCCCTCGTCAAGAACTGGTTTCCGTTCCCGAGCAGTGGGAACTCGCCGCAACACTTACAGCAGAATCTATGGCAGCAAGAGCAGCAGCATCCTCGGCTCAGGTGTTCGTGCTTGACGTTATCGTCGTCGGAAAGGCCGGCATGCGGCGCCAGCTTGATCACTATGATGTCGACGGCGCTGTCGTCCGGGTACGTCGCACGAAGAAAGATCACGTTGGTCCGCTGCTTCGCGTGTCGCTCGAGCGCCTCGGAGACGCCAAGTTGCACGATCCCCTGTGCATGCTTCTGAGCTTCGCGAAAGTTTGAGGCAATGCCGTCATGGAGTGCAATTCGAATCGACATCAGCAAAGAGTCGAAGTTGAAGAGAGTGCCGTCCGCGTTCGTACTGTCGACACACAGGATGACCTTTAGTCGCCGTTTGAGAAGCTCGACAATGGCCATGCAGTCGCCCAATCCACCGTCAGCGAGCATGAGCGAAGGCGGATGGATGCTACCCGCGGGTTCATAGTTCAGTGTAGCCTGGACTTGCTGAATCAACGGGCTCGCGAGGAGCCATCGAAACGGATTACCAAATCCTCCGAGCCGGGCTTCGAAATCGACGTGTCCAAAGAAAGAGAACATGACGAGGAGCATGAATAATGCGAATCCAGTTATCAGGAGGCGGGACGGCGCCCCCATATCCTTGGCTGAAACCTTGTCGTCGTGTTCGCTGTGGACGACGCTCCCGGCGAACAGCAGTCCGGCAACCTGTGGAGTAGGAGTCGAGATAACACGAGACACACCGAATGAATTACAACACGGACCATCCCAAGCCAGAAGATGTCCCAGCCACGTTCGCGAAGCGTCAAATATGCCTCGTTGTCATAATAAGTCGGCAACGTCGAGATGTCTGGGGGCTCTTTCGTGACTTCGTGGCGAGTGAACGGAATCCACGTGCCCATGTTGAGGTTGAGCGATTGAATCAGAATCCTTGCGGGAACGTGGCCGAAACGGCGGTCTCCGAAAAATAACGCGTCAATTGCCGCGCCACTGATTGCCATCGCCCGATTAAGCTTGAACCATCGCCTACATTGCAACGGTTTTTAATTCGGGCGACCCTGATCAACGCTGGCATTGTGCGGGGTTCGAAAAGGCCCATTTACGACGTTGCCACCCCAGTACAGAGGTGTAATGACGAATTGGCGATTCCAGGGTTCCAGTTGGTCTTTGTCATGCACTTCATGCCGAGTGTAGGTGTTGCGTCGCCACTCCTGACTCTGGGGTTCGCTCGCGTTGGTGGCGTCGTTCTCTGATCGTGCTGGCATTCGTCTGCCAACGAAGTGCCAGCGGTTGACCATTGCGCCAAGGATCAACATCGGAAAAGGCTTTTCTGGAGACGGCAGGAAGTTGGTTACCGTGATCTCGCAATCGCGCGCGAAGAACGCAAGCCGCAGGCGATCGGCGTAGTGATAAAAGAGGACCTACACAGCATCGTGCTCCAAGAAAAATTTGCATTATTCGTCACCTTTGTAGTCTCGTGTTGAAAGAGCAAATAAACCAAAAAGCAGCCATACGTAACGAGCATGCAGATTCGCCAGGCGGCATAACGAAATTTGAAAAGAACGAGTCGGTGGAGTAAGTGCTGATGTGTCACTGGACCGTAAACACGGAGGCGGACGATTTGCGACAGCAGCAGGACGACTGAGAACGGTATGAGAAGCCAGATCATCAAGGCCACAAGCTCGGTCGTTGGCCCGTGTAACGAGTAAGTGAGGTACGCAAGGAGTGCGAACAGTGCGCTCAGGAAGATAAGGGTCGCCCATGCGAAACTAATAACAGTGGCTTGATGTACGGGATTCGTCTGAGCGCCTCTGCAAGTCTCTTGGAACGTCTCTTCATCCCAGTTGTACCAACCTGTGTGGAAAAGTAATTATACTGTAGCTGTTCGATTGCGTCCGTTCAACACTGCCCAACGAACTACGGTCGAACCATTCAGCGCACGCGCACTTCAGATTCTGCTTGTGGCTCTCTGAATCATTCTTTCGAAAATCGTAGTGCTCCGAATATTGTACAATTGCCAAGAGGATGGTGTACCAGGTGGAAGCTGTGAACAAAGCTTTTAGCGCCCCTCGGAAGCCAGCTCGCATATCGCCTGCAAACGTCCCATCGGTCACGGCGTCGACATGCCCGCGACAAGAGCGGTAGAAGACCCAGGCCATTGTAATTATGAGCCAGGACCACATGTCAACTGATGGGATCTTGATGGCGCCTGATAGCAAAATCACTTTGAAGTCACCTATAATGAGGAAGTCGTGTCAATTAAAAGCACGAACACACCGTTTTTCGAGCCAATGATGTTGATGATTTCGTCGTGCGTGCTCGCTCGGCAAAACTGGCGCCTCATGAGCCTACCGTGTGAGAGATTCATGAACGACGCGGCTGGAAGCATGTAGAATTGGACCATGCCCCAGAAACCAAAGAGTAGTGTGACTCCGACAATGAAGCCAAATCGCAGGGCACCGACGGTAGTGCCCGCACAGGCGACGACCTTCTGCAGACGCGTCGCCCCCTCTGGGAGAATATTGTCGCCAAAGCATGTCACTGGTGGCCGTGTGATGTAGCCAATCGACTGACGCGCGTTTCTCTTGAGTCGGCGAATAGCCTCGGTCGGATCGTATGAATTCGAGCTCCGCAAAAGAGAGTCGAGCTCAGTCAGGTATGCAGACGCCGCGTAACCGCCACCCGAAACAGCCGAAATGTGGGTCACATACTGAAGAAGCCTTCTTTCTCCGAGCTCGTGAAGGACGCCGATCGAGTACGTCATCGCTCGCACGCCACCACCCGACAGGCAGATGCCAAATTCGTTCGCGGCATTATAGTCCGGCAACGTCGGTCGCGCTAGAAGTTCTCTTTCCTTTTGGTAGCACCATTGAAAGGCGTCTTCCACTGCATCAGTGCCAGTTGCGACGGCCGACTCTTCGTCGTTCAACGGGTGCACTGGAGACGTCGCGGGTTTGTTCGAACTCGGGGTCTCGGGAGCATCGCGGCGACTAGTCATCATAAAGTTGGAGAACATCACGTGCGTCCGCAAAGAGGGATGACCTATTCAGCGAAAGCTCCGCCTGCCGCTGCCTCTCTGGTCGCCCGCACGTCCTGTGGCGCGAGCTCTCGATCGTTGGCCTCTACGAAATGAAGCGGATACTCGTGGCCTGTCCGGCGCCTGTCTTCGTCGGCCAGCGGTCTTTCACCCGTCTTCGTTCGCCGCCGACTTGCGGGCGTTCGCTTGATTTTACAGTTCAATCAGTGGCATATTTCGGGAGTCGACTACTCAGGCTTACCCTGTTTTGGTTTCAATAATCGTTTCCACAGCGATTATTACGTCAATTTTAATTAAAGGTCTCCTTCGAACAAGGAAAAACTTGGCGCGGTGTCCACCTCCCTGATTGCCTTTCGCCCTTGTCGGCCATACTCCTACCCAGTCATTCCACATTCGCAACATGGGCGGCGTCCTGGCCAGCCTCGTGCTTAGGAGTACTAGCTCTTTGAACCTGAGAGGTGCTAACCATAATAATTACAACAACAATAATAATAACAATAGTTGCTCCGGCGCAGGTTCTCGCCACAGGCACTTCGGATCATTCTGGTGCACGTAAGCATGCGTCAAAACCAAAATTCCTGAAATGCTTCCTCCTTCCTGAAGGCTCTTTACACCCCGGTCAAGCCCATTCAGAGCCAGTGGTCGACGCTGCAGTATGGAAGTGCGGGATTTAGAAGCGAGAAGCCTCGGGAAGCGACAAGCTAGCTACATTATGCCTGGGAGCCCTGCGAAAAATGTGGCGTCGGTTGAGATCTCTGATGCAAACGCGTCCGTGGAGCTGCCTGTCATTCACACGATAGAGACCGCGACGTCGTACCGGTATGAGCATAGGCACCAGGCCAGGATTTCTCGTAACCAGGGCGCGGAAGCGGGGAACGGCCGACACAGACAAGAGATTCTTTAACGAAGCGTTGCTTCAAACGCACGCCTGGCAAACGCTGGTTGCGACAGGCATGACATCAGGGCTCTGTGGCCGCGGTGGTGGCCGTTTCCGCTGCTGCGGGTTGCATGACAAGGTTGAGAGAGAGGACGTAGGCTTCCGGAGCGTCCTTTTCAGCGACGGTATCGTTGACAGGAGTTTGAACGATAGAGACCTTTTCCTCTTCGTCTGCGACCTTGTTGATGACCTTGTCGCGGAGGAAGTCTTGACGCTGTAGTTGCAGCTCGACATCGCCGTCGGGCGTCATGACAATGCTTCGTAGGATGAGCTGGAGGACGATTGCAATGGCGGCGGAAATGACGAAAACGTAGCGTCGCAACGCGAGCGGTGACAGAGCATCGAATGGTGGAGAGTTGTTGACGACGATGGCGAAATTCGTCACAGGTGAGACCAGACCCAGGAAGGTGATAATACCTTCGAACATGCCGATGTCCTCAGCGCCTCGGGGCTCAATGCGACGGTACCCGGTAAGATACTTGAGTGCCTACGGGAGAACAACAAGCATTTGCAGGCTCCCCCAACACTACACACCTCGAGCTTGAGGAGGACTATATTGCTGAGAGCGGCGAGCAGGCCGACCAGAGGAGCTGCGGACGAGAAAAGAACGACGTATCCGAACTGGACGACGAGGGACATGTACGCCTGGATGGAGTCGAGGGTTTCGTCGTACTCGACGAGGAGATATTGCCTGCACGACGTCGTGTTTCAACGTGAAGGCTTGCAACCGAGCGACAGCGAGTAGCCCCAGTCTTCTCAGGATGACAAACAGTAAAAGCACGATATAAAACAAAGAGAGACATGACACGACGAGACCGAACATAACACCGGGAGCAGTAGTACGTCTTTACGTAGAAAAAAACACCGCGCAAGAACAACGCGAACCATGGCAAAGAACAAACAAACAAAAAAACAATCGGACTGACGGACAAACAGACAGGAAAATAGGAGTACGTGCCACTCGGCGAGGCTCAGCGTGTCCTTGAAGCCGCCTTCTCTATACTGGTTGTAAAGGCGCGTGAGCTTTGGGAGGCCGACGGACACGAAGACATTGGTGGCGAGAGCCACTACGAAGATTGTGAGGAGCTGGATTTCGATGACCTGGATGCAGTCTCTTGGTTTGCAGACGCGGTCGCTGTTGTTGAAGATGCTGATCAAGAGCGAAAAGTAGGAATTGACGAAGTTAAAGGCGAAGAGCTTCGTCGTGAGTCGATCGGCGAATTCAGTTTCCCTGCGGCAGAGAGAATGTATCCGCGAGGAAAATGAAAGGGAAAATCCTCACGTGCGCCAGTTCTCGGCATTGGTTTGCTTTATAGCGATAGATCTGTAGAGAAAATTGAAGACTTGGATGCCGACAGCCTGTACGACGGAGGCAGAGAAGGTGTTGGCTCCGCTGATTCGCCACCGGAGAACGAGGAAGGAGAATACGAGGACGACGACGATCATGGCGAGCGACACGAAAGCACCGGTGATGACGCGACCGCGTCTCTTGCTCGCCGGGAACCAGACTTCGAGCTTGCCATTGATTGGGGACTTGATTATCGACCCTTTGTGTTGGGGTCGCGGCGGCTCGGCTTGCTCGAAGTTGGTCATGCCCCACTTGAGAGCCGTAAACTTCTGGCAGCGGCGCCATCCGCCCGAGGCGAGAGCGCACCATACAACCAGGGAGATCGCGTAGATAGCCCGCAAGATCCCACTAGGAGGCCCACTGTTGTATCCGATAATCCAGAGGACGATGCTCAAGGCGGTACCGGGAACGCCGAGCACGATGCAATAGCACGTCACAAAGCCGAGGAAGCGAAAGTAGAGTCCCAGCGCCTCGCCGAAGTAGTTCTTCATATCGTCGTACGGCAAGTCAAAGAGAGACGCCGACCACCACTTGTTCTCGAGAGACGTCCGCTCGACGGGATCATGCATTGGTAAGTAGGCCAACACTCTTCCCTGCAGGATTCTCTTTGGCAACGGGATCTCGCAGCCGCCGAACCGCCGCGACGTCTGCAGGATGTTCGTGAGGAGTTTGATACGATGCATGGACCGGAATGGCGAGGTTGCGTTCTTCGGCAAGGCGTAGAGAGGTTCGAGCTCGGGATTTGTGTCGTATTTGGCATAGATGTGCTCGTACGGTCGGAGCGACGATATTGACTCGCCGTCGTAAGTGGTTCCGATTTCGATCGGCGCGATCGCAAACGAAGGAAACCCAATCTCCAACACCTGCGTCGCCGAAAACCAACTTTACCGAGCACCTTTGAATAGGCTCAACGAAAAAACTGAATAAAGGACAGGACCGCAAACGAGTGAAAAGAACACAATTATACGGGAGTAATTTCGACGCCGCGTGCAATGAATACGCTTACGAGCTTGGACTCCGCGAGGTTCATCGAGAAGTCGATTGCGTCAGCCTGGTCGCGCAGGCGCTTCTCTGGGCACCGGATCTTTACGTAAACTTCGTCGCCTTGGACTGAGTAATACGAGGTATATTCCAATCCGCTCGCCGCAAGCCGCGAGACAAGCCGCTTAAACATCGCATCGTTCGGCGCACCCTCTTCTACGTCAATCTCGAAATCGTCGCCTTTTTCCTCGTCCTCTTCGTCTTGGTGCTTTGCCTTCTTCTTGGCCGCTTTCTTCGCTGCTTTCCGCGCCGCTTTTTTTTCCTTGTTGTAGAGCCCAAATCGCATCATTATCGACATGAGGAATCCATCGTCTGGCTTGGTGATCTTGTGCGGCAGCACGATCACTACGTCCCACTCCAAATTCCCGACTCCGCAATTCGTCGCATCGTCCAGGAGCGGTCTGGAGAACACCTTCCGCACCGCCTCCATCCGGGGAAACTTCAACAACAGAGCTTCGCGAGTACAAGTGGGGAACGACTTGGCGCCTCAGTTAAACCGCCGCCGAACGTTGTTTCAAAATATGTTTTTCATTCAAGTCCTAGGCCGTTGACGTCAAGAACGCTGCTAATTATTACTCCTAGTCGTAGTCTGAACGATTTGTGACGAGGAGCTGTGGTTCTGATCCCGCGCGCCACGGCGCTGGGATTATAGTTATTAGGCCACGCCCCATATTTGTGCATATTATGCGCATTCGGCTGGCCTCTAGTTCGTTATTCTTCGTTGACGTCAACAAGACTCCTAATTTGGCGGGTTGTTTTTGACGTCGACCTCGGTGCAGGACTCGTCAATAGTGACTGACTCCTCCAGGCTCGCGGTCTAATGGGACACCAGCGCGCGACAAGAAAAAAAAAACTAACTAACTAACTAACTTCAGACCTCTCCCGAGCATGGGAGCCAGGCCGGACCGACAGGTGCCAGTCCGGAATCACGGGCCTGTAGACGAGGAGCGCCGAAAGGTCGGTCGGCGGAGAGTGACCATCAAGCTTATCGCCATGCGACGAGGAGACCGCGATGTGACTGACAACCAACTCGTCGATAACCTTCCGTCTTCGCCCCCCGGCCACACCCCGCCCCACTGCGAACGTTCCGGCTGCCAACCGGCCCGCCCGGGAGGCGAACAGGTGCCAACCTACGCCGGGAGGGCGGATGCCTTCGCAAGGCTCAGGATTCATGAAGCACCGTCCTCCATCGCAACCGCAGTCGGCGATCAGGGTAAGAAAAGAAAACAACGAAAAACAACCTGAGCATCGTGAACCCCACGTTTGAGAGCCGCGCGGGAACGCCCAAACCTCGCACAGCGACAAAAAAGAAGAACAAAGCCCAGCTTTCGCACGCTTTGGTGTCGTCGAAAGCCCCATCGAGGCGATACGCGTCTCCACTGATCACCACAGACGGCGGGGCTGGGCTTCTATATTAAACCTCCGACGGGAAAATGAACCCCCTGGGGAAAACACGACAGAAAAGACGAGAAGGACCTAAATAGTAGGGCTAACGTGTGGCGACCTCCTGCTGTTGTTGTTGTTTGTGGACAGAGAAGAGCACGCGCATACGTGGAATGCGCGACTCGGAGAAGATTGATCGATTCCTCGCCCTATGTGATGGGGGAAAGCGGTCAAACGACGTCGACCCTTCGACCTGCGGCGGAGGAGAAAGCAGGAGGAGGTGGACTCGAACCTTGGAATGGCGATAACATCGGCGCGCAAAAAGCAGAAGCAAAGCGAAATATGTAGGAAAGATGATGCGCGCACGACGACGACGACGACGACGACGACGACGACAGTGAAGAAAGAGGAGAAGCGGTGCGGTGGTTGAGGGAAACGAGAGGGGGTTCGTTCGTCCGTCCGTCCGTCTACGTCTACGTCTACGCGTACCGTCGTGGATGATGGGATGCGCATTTTGATTCATTGCGCCGACGCGGTCTGCGGCTCGTTGGCATCCTGGTGGTTGAGATGTCCGGGGCCCATGCAGCTGCGCGCGACGGACTCGAAGACGCGTTCGATTTCCTGTGCGCAGTGGGTGAAGCGGTGGCTCCAGAACGAGTAGCGCGGATTCTTGATGAGCTCGATGAAGGTGATCAGGAGTCCCCAGGGGTGGGGGCGGTGCACGATGAGGCGTTCCAACAAAACTCGCGTTACCTGAGAGGGACGACGTAAACAAAAAGAAAAAAAAAGAGACGGACCTGTTCCTGGATGTACTCGTTGGTGGCCTCGGCGAAGAGGTAGAGAAGGACGCAGGAAAAGTAGTGGGTGTGGTTGTTGGGGTAGCGGAGCTGGTTCGCAATGGCGTTGAGGAGGAAATAGCGTCCCTCCGAGTCGAGGTTGTTCATGAGGTGCTGAAAGATGTCCATAGGAGTCGAGTGCGCGATCGGAGCCGAGGCTCCCGAAGTCTTCGAATTCAGTTGCGCGATGGCCGTCGTCCCGACGTGGACGACGAGGGCGTTGACGAGGGGGACGTCGTAGGCGTCGCTGCGCCTTAGCTTGCGCGGGAGGTCGAGGAGGAAGGATATGGGATGGCGCGTGCGGAGGTACTCGTCGAGGGGTTCGCGGAGGCCGCACGCGTTGAGGGCGACGACGCAGTTGGAGAGGATCCTGGGAGGCTGAGAGATCTCGGGGAGGAGGTCGACCTTTAGGTTTGGGGTGAAGGGGTCGGGGAGCCGCATCGACCTCGGGAAGGCCGACAAAAAGAGGTTTCTGAGTTGGATGCAGCTCGAGGGGATGACGTCGCAAAAAGAAAAGTGGTAGTCGCTGAGGAACTCGGGAAAGTCGTGGAGGAGCACGAGCAAGACGCGGAGCGTGCCCTTGTAGAGAAGCCGGATAGCGTCGGAGAGCTGGACGTTGCGGAGGTAGGGCTCGAGGAAGACGAAGAGGTCGACCAATAGCCGGTGCATCAGGACCCAGCCCTTTTGGTTCTTGGCTAGCAACAGGTTTGGCATGAACATGCGGTGCGAGACGAGCTCGAGCCACGAGAAGGCGAATCCCGGGACGACCGCCGGCTGGAGCGCGTGGAAGGCCGTCGCGAACGCGGCGAGGACCTTGGGGTTGGACGAATCCAGGACGGGGTCCGGGACGTTGAGATCCTGGAGGAGGTTGAGGAAGAGCCGGAAGTAGGGCCTCTGGTCGAAGCGGACCGCGTTGTCGT
>JAQMWT010000177.1:75000-138366 GCA_029834535.1 Chrysophaeum taylorii
ACGAGGGCCCCGACCTTGTGTCGCGCGCTGGGCGAGGCGTCGGCGAGGTAAGGCGAGGCGTCGAGGTCGGTCAAGAAGGCCGTCGGGAACACTTCGAGGTGGGGCTCGAGCTCCGCGATTGCCGCCTTGGCGAACCTAAAGGCGGCGGCAACGGGCGGATAGCGCAGGCAGTCCGAAACGAGTCCGAGCGCGGGGTCGACGTCGAAGGCGGGCGGTCGCGCGAGGGTCCGCTCTCTCGCGACGAGGCGGCCCAAGAGCGTCGCGGCGCGCGCGAGCTTGTCGTCCGCGTCGAGGAGGTGGTTCGAGCGTCTCTTCTCCGAGGCGCAGGTCGAGGCGTCCAGCAACTCGGACCGGGGCTCGTCGACGAGGCGCGAAACTAGGGACGCGAGCGCGTCGGAACGGCCTCGGGCGCGCCAACGGTCGGTCGCGTCGAGGACCGCGTCGAGCGAGGCGGTGCCGTTCGCGTACCTCGCGAGGTGGGCGGCCGCGGCGGCCGTCGGGTCGCGAGGCTCGACGAAGAAGTCGGTTTGGTCGTACTCGGCCCGAAACGAAGAGGCGGCCACGTCGACGCGCGCCTCGTAGTCGTCGTCGTCCGACGCGGCGAGCCGGAGGAGGACGTCGAGGGCCGCGCGCGTGAGCTCGGGCGAGAGGTCGGGGTGCTTGGGTCGGCTCGCGAACTCGAGGACCGCCTCGCGGTACGCCTCGAAGCCGCCGCCGCCGTCGCCGCCAACGGTATCGTCGTCGTCGCCGCCGTCGTCGTCCTTGTGGTGGTCGTCCTGGGCGAGGACCTCCTCGACGCGGTCCTCGATCGCGCGGCGAAAGGCGACCGGATCTCCGGGGGCAGCGCGGAGCGCGACGGCGAGCCGGGAATCCGCGAGGTGGTAACGCTCGAGGAGCGGAAGGACCCGGACGGCGAGGGCGCGGTCCCCGAGCATGGGTCGGGAGAGGTGGGCGTCGAGGGGGACGACCAGCGCGTCGGAGAGCGCGGAGACGAGCACGGGCGCGGGCAGGCGCGCGAGCTCGTCGTCGCAGAGCTCGGGCACGAGCCTCTCGAGGAGAGAGTCGCGGAGCGACGAGTAGTCTTCGACGTCGGCGAGGGCCGCGACGACGAGTTTAGGGCCGCGCGTCTCGATCGCGGCCTCGAGGGCGCGCCGCGCGGCGTCGCGGTGCCCCGTGCGCGACAGCATGAGCGTCTGGCGCACGACGTCGTCGAAGTCGTCGAGCCACTCGACGATATTTTCGTCGCTTCGGGCGGCGAAGACGGTTTCGAGGAGCGGCATCTGAGCCTGGCGGCGGTTGCACCAGGCGCGCCGCAGGACCCGCGCGGGGAAGGGCCGGCCCGTGAGGGTTTTGTAGGCCTCGAGACACCGTCGCGGATTGGCCCCGAGGCAGTGCTCGGGCGCGTCGAGCGCCTCGGCGACGCGCTCCGCGCTCAGGCGTCGGACCGCGGGCCCGAGGACCTCGTCGACCGCGCCGACGTCCCAGGTCGACACCTCGGGAGCCTCGGGCATCACCCCCGCGGCCAGGTCGGACGCGCCGCCCCCGCGCAGCGACACGACGAGCGCGTCGTTCAGCGACGTGTCTTCGGGCCCGAGGTCGTCTCTCGCGATGATCGCGAGGAGCGCGGCGACGTCCGACTCGCGCTCGAGGCTATCTCCGTCGAGCACCAGCCGGAGCCTTTCGGCCGATGCCGTCGCCCACGGCCCCAGGTCGGCCAGAATCCCGGGAACCGACGCCGGCGGCACGGCGTCGGGCGTCATCCTCTTGCCGCCCGCGCGCGAAAAGACCGGCTTGGTCCCCGATCGTCGCGCCGCCTCGCTCTGCGCGAGCACCAGCATCACCTCGTCCTGCAGGAGGGCCTCGGGGCTCAGCAGCGGTCGGTCGTCGTTACCGCCCTTGCCGTCGTCGTCGACGGACCACAGCGTCGACAGCATCTCCTCGCAGCTCGCCGCCATGAGCCCGTCGGCGTGCCGCGCCTCGCCCAGGTCGTTCTTCTCCATCTCGGCCGCCGCGTACTGCGCGGCCATCTCGGCCGTCGACGGCGCCGACGCCAGCGCCGCCGCCAGCGCGATGCGTTGCGTCGGCTCGAGCAACGCACCCAGCCGCTCCAGGACCTGGAGCCCCACGCGGTCCGCGCACGTCGTCCCCTCCGCCACCGCCTCCGCGTTCTCCTCCTTGTTGTCGACGAGCGCGCAGTACAAAACCGTCGCCAGGTTCGATCGCTTCGTGCACGCGTCCATCAGGACTTGCCGGAGGAGCCGCACCTTGGACGACTGCGCCCCCTTCCCCTCCTTCTCCTCCTCCTCAGACGAGGAAGAAGACGAAGACGACTCCTCTTCGTCCCGCGCCTCGAGCGCCCGCGTCAGCGCCAACAACCGCCGGAGCACGTGCTTCTGCCCGTTGATTCCAAGGGTGTTCACCAGCTCCCCGATCGCCTCGACTGTCCCCTCGAAGTTCGACTCGTCCACGTTTTCCACCAATTCGTCCAACTGCCCGAGCCGCGTGTCGGCGGGCAGAGTCGCCATCGACCCCTTCGCTTCGGTCCGTTCAACGGTGCGATGTGGCCCATCTTCAAAGACAGACACGCCAAGTCTGTGCGGGCGCTCAAGACCTCGCTCGACAAGGAGGCAATCCTAGTTTCAAACCTCCGCCGACTCAAGGACCAGATCGTCCAAACCTCGGCCCAGCTGAGGGTTGCCCTCCACCAAAAAGCCCTCGATGACAGGACCATCGACCAGTTGCGGAACCAAGCCCAAAGGGCCATCGTCGAGGCCAGCCTCGCCAAGGCCAAGGAGAAGCAGGCGAAGGACATGCTTCACAAGTTGAAGGCCCAAGTCGACCACCTCCAGGCAATAATGAACGACCAAAAACAACAACAACACAAAAAAACGCCGAAAACCGTCGTTCTTCCTCGCGACGACCAAGACCAACTCTCGTCCAACACAAAAAAATTCACAAAACAAGCGTCTCCTTACCGGCTGCCGCCTCCTTTGGTGGTGGTGGGCAAGGCCGATGATGATGATGATGATGAGGAGGAGGAGGAGGAGGAGACCCTCGACGCCAGATCGAGAGCCCTCCTGGACTACGAATCGTCGCCCGTGCTCAAGAAGCTCACCCCGTTCCAGCGGTGGAAGAAAAAGCACCACATCCTCACGCCCAACACACCCACGGCGAGTGACGCCTTTGTGCTGCCCGACCACCACCGCCGCCCGCACAATCTCCGCGACCCTTTTGGCGACACCCTTCGCAAGCGATAATAAGGTCGCGCGTTGCTCTTCATTCGTGCACGCGCACATTCATTCATTCACTCATTCATTTTTTTATTTATTTATTTATTCAAGAAGAGTTGCAAAGACAGCACCAACAGTTCGCTCGCTCGCTCGTTCGTTCGTTCGTTCGTTCCCACGTACGTCGGGCGCGCACTCAATCCCAGAACAATACAAACATCAACTAAAATCATGACGACGACGATACACGCTCCTTTTTCCTCCCTTCGCGGCGACTGGCGCCACAGTCGGTGATGCAGTACTTGTCGTAATTGTGCGGGCAGTAGTTCGCGGCGCTGGAGGCTGCGACGGACTTCCCGGTAAACCCCGAGGGCGAACAGTAGTCGAAGGGCACGACGCTGCGGGTCTCGAAGAAATCGAAGCTAAACCACCCGCGAAACTCGACCGCGACCCCCGACGTGCCCGCGCACCAATTCGACCCCGCGAGCGCGCTGCCCTCGTAGGGCGAGGCGGCCCCATTGTGAAAGCCGACGGCGCCGTCTTGCAGGCGCGCGGCGTTGCTATCCAGACTGTCCATGAGCTGGAGGCCGATATGCCAGTCCGCGTACCTCGAGAAGCCCTCGTTGCTTCCGAGCCAGTAATTGAGGATCGAGGTCATGTACTGTCCGTAGAACTTCAAGTGGCAGTCGCCCGGAGCGACGCGCGCGCGCTTGTTGTAGATGATCCGGAGGTCGACGCCGTTGTTGGGGGTAACGCCAGAAAAGGTCGTCGTCGAAAATGCGCACTCTTCGGCCTCGGCTACGACGTCGGCCGTCGGGATGTCTGCATACCCGTAGAGCCGTAAGAAGTCCGGGAGCGCGTCGATTTCGTCCATCGAAGCGACAGGTTGCGATACTTGGACCGCAAACAACCCGGGAAATGCACCTCCTGTGGAGGACGACGACGACGTGTCGTCGTAACGCGCTTTCATATTCGCCATCGTAAGCCGGAGTTTGTTGGCCGTGGGACACTCGTTGGCTCGGTACGCTACGTGCAAGCTCTCGTCGTGAGTCGCCGATGACACGATCTCGATGACGTGGCCGCTATACGGGACGACGATCCGCGCCGAAAACACAATGATGCCGTCGGCGTCGACGTAAAACCGGCGAAGGGGCGTAATGCCGTGGTCTGCCCAATTTTTCTCAAACGGCGCGAGGTGTTCCACGTAGAATGTCACGGCCTGCGGCGCAAACTCGGGCCATTCCCACTCGTCCTCGCCCCAATTCTCGAGACTCCCAACCCAAGAATCGACCCACTCGCCCACTGACGTGTTTCCCATCGGCGTGATAAACGACTCGTAATAGTGCATCTGAAACTGCGACGAGTCGCCAACCGTCACCCGCGCCGCGCACGGACCACCATCCTCGTAATACCCGTCGCTCTCCGCCGCGCATTCGTACATCGCGTGGACGGTCGCATTGAGGCCAAGATGCTCGACAACAAAGTTTCCATCGACCAGGGCATTCATCGACGCGTGCGTCCGCTTGAACAAAACCATTGGCGCAACGTCAGCCTCGATAAATGCAAGGCCGACCACGCGGTTCGAGCGCGACACGAACATTAGCATGCCCCCCAGCGCGAGGAAGGCGATACCCAAGACCTCGCCGCGGCGGATCATCGTCGTCACTCAAAAAGCGGTAAGAGCTTTCTGTAAATTGGGTAGGAAAATCTTGCCCCCCAAAATCCACTTGTTCTACAAGTAGTACACAGTCACTGAAGAAGAATCATCGTACGTCGTGTGCGATTCATGATTTCCTTGAAGTTTTCATACGTTTTTTACAAAGACGGCAACGCACTTGTGCACGTCCTTCCTTACCACCAAGAGTGACGTGACTCCGATGATGGCCGCAGCATGCGGTACAGCGTTGGTGTCGCTGCAGCTCTTCACCGATAATGCAAAATTGCTGATCGCTCGTGGGTCACCACCGCGGACATGGCGATCTCGGACGTGGCGCGCGTGACCGTGTCTGCAGTGAGTCCTCTGTCGTACGCGTTCCTCTTTGGAAATATGTTCCGTTGAAACTACTAGTTCAAGATTCCATTATAACTGTACAAGTTTCCGTTGAGCTATGTGGCACATGCAACTCTTCGTAAAGCTGGCGCATCCACGAGGAGGCCCACGCCGCGACGACGACGATGACGCGGTCGAGAGTAACTCGTGATCATTCGATCGCGCGCGTCGTTGAAGGCGGGCCGATTGGTAACGTCGCGGCGCGCTGGACGCGGCCGTGCGGAGGAGCTCACTTGGCCAGTCAGTGCCTTGGATCGATGCGCGTTACGTGGTCGAAGCTGAGACGGGGGTGAGGCTTCCTGGCGACGTCGCGTCGTACTGGACTCAGCTGTCCGCAAGGACGGTTTGCCACGCATTTTGATCGACTCGCCTCCCACGAGGGAAAATTACTGACCTCGGCTCTGACAGCTCATAGCAAATTGTGGGACCTTAAAATCGAGCGAAGCGAGACCTGCGTTCGCCCGACGAGAGGCAGTAAGACGTGTCGGTCGTTGTAAGGCGTTAACCCCGCAAATGCCGGAAGTGACGAATACGCTCAGCGCCATCATGACACAGTAGTGCGCTGTGGGTGTGTTTAGTGCATGAAGGATGTGCGTGGTTTTGCGGGGGCGGGGGGATGTGCCTGACGGGCGTATATAGGTATGCGGGACCAGTGTGCAGTGGGAGGCTCGAGTGTGGGGTTTAGGGAAGTTGGGGTTGGGGGGAATGGAACTGCACTTGGGAATAAGTTCGTGCTTTAGACCGTTGGCGAAGCTGGGGCGTGCCCACTTGCGCCTTGAGTAACCAGGAGAGGATCTCGCATGCGCAAAAAAGTGGACGAGCTGCCTCGGTTCGCAAGGGAACAAGGCGAGCATCCTGCAGTCGTGTACCCAAGCAGTCGAAGAGCGAAACGATATCGCACCTGGTCTCAGCGTGCTGGCCTCAACGGGCTGGCGGAAGAGGTTGAGCCCGTAGTTCGTTCGAATACTGTATCCCTCAATGGGGCTCGCGATTTTGTGGGGCTTGAACGACCTCGTTCGCGTCACCGCTCTGTTACAAAAGCAAAGGAGCAGCGGCGCCGCGTCGAAATACTTTCGGTGCACCTCAGCGCACTTCCTAGTAGACCATGTGCGTGAACCAAAGCGCGTGAAGAGCAGGATAATTGTGAATGTTGAGGCCTATGGATTTGGACAAAGCGCGTGAAGAGCAGGATACTCGCAAGTCTTAAGGCCTCTGGATATGGACAGCATTGTTGTTTACTGTCAGTGCCTACGCTAACACCACGTACTCGGCGATCGCCTGCTTTCCCGAGCGCCACGAAATCTGCGAATTATGCCCATAGTTTCAGCGCTGCGAGTCGTCTAGGTGACGTTTTCGCACCGGCGGCGGGTACGTAATGAACATGCGCCGCGACTAGCACGCTGTCATATATAAGTCAGCGAGCATCATCGACAAAAGCTGCGTCTAGAACCTGCGCTCGACCGGCTGGCCCATGAGCGTCAAGCCGTAGACGCGCCAAGCCGTAGAAGAAAACGACTCGCCGAGCCGATGACGGCGATGCCCTTTCGAGCCTGAGTGCGCGCCGGCACGTCTCTGCGTATATGCCTGTAAATATTGTGCCGGAATCACGATTTCCGCATCACAAGCGCGCTTCGGAATTTCTTGTCTACTTATCGAGCTAGTTGTGATCTAACGAGTCTCAGTGCTTCGTCGTCGAACTCCACGATTCGCGATGCGTTTAAGGCGCTCTTTGTTGCTGGGGGGCTCTTGGAGATCTTGTGACTGTTTGCGTGACTCGTGTGAGCGTGGTATTTATGAGGCTTTTATTCGATACGTCGTAGCGTCGATTTCTTGACAGACATTTTTCTAAGCGCGTGTGATTGGCCGCAACGGCAACTGCATCTTCATCTGCAGAACTATTGGTCGGCGCGGCACGCCCTTTTTGCTGTTACAGAGGCACTACTCGCGACTGTCCAAAATAGGGTTGCATTGGAGCATGAAGTCGCAAAGACCCTGCACTGATGACACCGGAGCGCCGCACATCACGTTGCCGATGCACGTGTTCAAGCTTGTATTGCGGCCGCGGAGCAGTTGCCATCAGGCTTCGGCAAAAAGTTGGCAGTGAAGCTGACACACGAGCAACCCTAACCCGTCCTTTTTGCACCTGCCCTCGCCTTTCAGGCGTCCCTCACATCTTCACACAATTTATTCCCCAAACACGTAAACGGGGTTAGGGTCGGATAAGAAAACGAGACTAGCCCGCGCCGCAACGACGGGTCCTACAACGCGTGGGCTTTTTCCTTTTTTTGCGTGAGGGGACGAAAGGATGCCGACTTCACTATGGGGACTAGTTCCATCGCGACGATCTCGCGGCGTGGCGGCACATACTGCTTGAGTACAAATGAACATAGCTCAGCGATCCGTTGAGTATGTCTTAGTACAAACTGAAACATAGTTAACGGCTCGTACGAACTTTCTTATCCGACCCTAACGGGGTACCACCGCCTTAAACGGCACCCCTCACGTCTCCACACAATCTCCCAAATCCCTGAACGCCCGTGCCCGCGCTTGCATCCCCCCCCTCTTGGCGGTCGACTTTTAAAAACCTAGGCACATCCCTCACGCGTTTCCACACAACACAACCCACCAAAGCCCTGTTTGGTCCCCTCTCTTAGAAGTCGGCCTACAAAAAACCTTACCCGATGACTCGCGATGTCTGAATTTCGCACTGAGCCGCAGAGCGTGGGTCTCTGCGGCATCCACCGGCCGCGTCATTGGTGTTAAGCTGTTCTCGATTTTCTTCTTCTTACGCTGTCCCCGCCGCTCGCACTGATGCTCTTCGCCCGAATCTCTTCAACTCCTGCTCACCCTACTCCCGTTTTCTGCTTATTGTGCTTCGCTGATGCTCCTAGCCGCGTTCTCGCCCTCCTAGTACTCCAGACATCCTATCCCCACACAGTGCCACAGCCGGACCCATGATGTGCCACTGCTAGCGAGGACGGAGGCGACGGCGGAGAACGGAGATGACGGAAACGACGCAAGAGTGATAGGGTACACCATCCAACATTGCAAGGTCAGCGCAAATTGTCTCTGAAATCTGCAAGCATGTCACAGCCAGACCGTCACGACATGCAGAATTCAAAGTGCGCAAACACGTGACATCGGAACACCGAGTCACGCGTTCTCAAGGAACATGCCGGCTTGAAAACCGGAAGTTCTAAAACCGTGAAACGGCGGCGAGGAATAGAAGAACGAAGGAAATTGGAGCCCGCGTGGAGATGCTCTTGTTGGCGCGACAGGATCCGCCTCCGTAAAGGTCGATGAGCGCATGGAAAAAGTGCACATGTTTAACAAGCAACTTACCGGTATACCGTGAGCAGAACACCGGCAACCGTTAGCAAGAACGACGCGGGGCTTAGTACAACACACGGAGACCGCCCCGTGTGTCTCTCAAGAGGCCGGCACACGACGCTTCAGCTTTTGCGACGTCGCCATGCTGACATGATACGACATCTAGAACTTATGTCTCCTCGAGCTCCGTGATAACAGAATAATCAAGCAGTTTGCGTTGTCGAGACGATTGAACTCGGCGGTGAGTCTAGATGAGCGATGCTGTGCCCGCCGCCACACCGTTACCCTGCTTGTCTTCGAACCATCTTCGTCTCGTCAAGCCGTGCTGATGGCTGCATGACGGTCCAGATGATAATGACGGCCGCGAAAGACGACCAGCGAAAAGTTTCTCGGTGGTAACGAAGCTGTACAGCGCACGGCAATCATGCCGTTTTCCCGTGTTTTGCTTCCGCGTTCTGAATCTTTCAATGACTGGTTTACGTCGTCGACGTACACAACGTCTTATCGTTCATCGCCTTGGCCCGGTACGCGTGTCTTTACACGAAGTAATACGCCCATGACACGCATCCGTGCGGACGCACGCGTCGAGATTGCGGTTCCCTTTACCGTACAAACTCGTGGTTTAATACTCATCCACGCAGCTGAGATTCTGCGATCAGGCGACAAGCACTTTATTTCGATACACAAAGTGTTCGTCCCTCTTGAATAAGGTAAAGGTTGAGTGAGAGACCCTGCTGCGTGGATAAGCACGTCGCAAGAAGCACATCACGAATCGTCACCTCGTGAATCAGCTTTGCTTGACGCTGAGATGTATAGACTTAACCTGCGGATGTGAAGATGGCTTTGAATTGCTCAAGCCGATGTTGACGATCAAATGATGCCGACCATCCATCACTCACGAAAAACATGGAACATTGATTTGGTCTTGTCATGCGCGTACAGGAGGAACGGGACGATGCCAATGTGCCGATCTGGCAAGAATGGAACTGAAGAGTTAACACGCGATAGTTTGAAGCGCAAAGATCGGCGAGCTCACAACTCGTGTGTATGAACGTCGCCAATCCTGGTGCCGAGTTCCACGGGTATGCTGGAAAAAATCAGAGCTTCACCATAGTCCCAACCTTAAGGTTTCTGATTGAGTGCGTTGGTGTATGCAATCTACATTTTCGCTTGCAGCACCGCCCGCGACCCCTTTTCACATAAAGTGCCATCTTGGCGCAAACTTTAGCTTTCCCGCGCCTTTTGCGAATACAGTCAATATCGATGCATCATGCGTAGCCCGATATCACAACAGGTGAACGATTCTTCCACTGTTCGCACATCATAACCCAAGCTTTGAGCCGACGGCGCCACACAAAAGTTGTGGCAAAACTCTTCGTTGGGCGACGCGAAAATGGCTCATTATTAACACCCTCCGGCGCAGGAACATGATCCTTAACCGGTACCATGACCGACGTCAGGTCCATTTCGTCCAAACGCTCTTGTTCGTCGTCCGCGAACTCGAGCCGCAACCGTTTCTTTCAGCCTCTTCCATCTCGCCACCGAGGAAATCGCTCATCAACTTTCGCGGACCCAATTACGGAGAACTTCGAGCTGTGCTCTTTCGTGTCCGGTTCGGTGTCTCATCTCATCAACAAGTGCAAATACTATTCCAGGTGCAATATCTGTGACCCTGAGTGCAATACACGAAAAGTTGTGCTTCATCATCGTGTCGGCTCTTAGTTGTCACTAGAGGGAGCCAGAACGGCAGATCGAAGTGGTCTATCTTGACTTCCGTGAGATCGTCCTCTATCAATGTGAATCCCACATCGAGAAATGCGTGAACTTGAGATGGGGGATGTTTAATGTCGCGCACGACCAGCTTCCGAACGTCAAAGTACTCATGACAAAGTACTTCTAAGTCAGGAACTTTACGCGCAGCAACGCTGGCACAGGCATCAACTCCTTCATGACCGTTGTGCGAAGAGCTTGCCAGTGTCCTAAATTAAAGGGCTCTTTCCTATCGTCGTGGTTCGTTGAGACCATATGGTTGTCAAAGTGAACGACAATTGGCACAACACCACCAGTCTCGCTATCGCGATCACATCAAGCCAAGAGATACCGAAGAGAAATGTGGGAACGAATGAAAGAACGCGCGGAAAAGGCTGTGCTGCACACGCCAGCTTGTCGTTACTCGCATCATTGCCCAGCCCGTTGCTGAAATCGATGTTGTTACAGGTCGGATTTTATCATGATCCTCGCGAGCAGCAACACCGCAGATAAGGCGTGCATCTCCTCGCTCACGCGCGTCTTCTACCAACGCGCACGTGGCCCCACGCACATTGAACCGCAACAAGTTCCTTGTTTCCAGACGTAATAAGCCCGCTGCAGTGCCAAGAAATACTGCAAAGTTCGTTCGTTCTCGGTGGCAGTGTGGTCGAAGAGCGGGTCTATCGATGTCACCGTGAGAGGCGCCCGATGTCAATAATCGTCAGCGAGCAGCTTGTACGACAACGGAACTTGACGACGGAAGACAAGAATCGACGGCTTCACGCAAGCTAAGCGCGGAAGGGGTAATGCACCGGAGATCGCGCGCGACGACCCGGCATGCCCAAACATACAAACAACCGAGCTCTCAGTGACGCTCGCTTCAGTGTGACCTCGAGCGAGCTCGAGCCCCGTCAAAGAGAGTCTAAAATACGGCCAGTCAGAAGTGTTCAAAGTCGGTACTTGCCTTGCGCAATCTATGTAGCGAGATAGCTGAGGATTAGCCGTCGTACGGAAAGTTCGTTTATGTTCACGCGCCAAACGACGTCGCGCCTGCGGTTCATTCACGACGAGAAGGTTGCAAACGAAACATCACAAAACAAAAGCAACATAGCGCGCGCACACATATTGGGACCTCTCGCGCGGGGCCATTGCCTTCGAGACAGAAAAAAAACACTAACAACACACCGAAGTTGCTTATAAAATCAAACTCACCCAACAACAACAACAACAACAACTACTACTACTCCGACGTGATGAGGTGGTGGTCGGCGATGAGGGTGGCTACTGCGGTTGTCGTGCTCGAAACGACAAGAGCGGCGCCGAGAGCGAAGGTCGCAGCTTGGAGGATGGCGGCGGAGGGAGATAGGGGTCGTCTCGAAATAGCGACCATGAGCGGCGGGACGACGAGGGCGAGTAGTGCCTGTCCAAAGCCGCCAACGAAGGCGACGATGGCGGCAAAGCTCTCCGAGAGTGCGACAATAACCGTAGTGAGGAAGACCGCGACGCGTGTGGTAGAAAAGGCTCTGTCGCCGTGTTTGTGGTGGTCATCAGTATCGGTGGGCACCGCGGCGATGTTGTGGACGGCAGCGACGAAGATGATGGGGTAGGAGGCGAGGAGGTCGATGCAGAGGCAGAGCTGGGTAAGAAGACGAAGTATGGGTATTTCAACGTCGTTGACGACGACGGGCGAGACGTCGGGGTAGAGCGCGGCGGAGACAAGGCCAAATACGAGGTTCAATAAACCAGTTAATCCAAAGACGACGCGTCCGACGCGCGCGAACTCGATCGGCTCGTCCATCGCGTGTTCGACGGGGAAAACGGTAAAGTGGACGCAAAAGAGAAATGCCACCGTGCCAAAGCACTGATTAAAGCCGGAAAAGGTGGTGAAGGGCGAGAGCGGCGGTCCGTTGGGTGTCGAGAGGCCGGAGGCGACGACAACGAGGGATCCGAGGCCGACGGCCGCGACTCCTACGCGCGCGGCGTCCGCAATCCGGCGGATGCTGGGAAGGCAGGTCGTGGGGAGCGCGAGGAGCCCCGCGGCAAGCACGGCGTGCCATCGTCGCGTCATGCCCATCATCGACGCGATGAATGCGACGTAGGCGGAAGCGACTCCAGTCGTGCATACGGCGACGAGGACCCGCACGACAGCGCCAGCCGCGGCGCTGTCAAAAATGGTCAGACGCGCCAGTTCGGCGTAGCTCTCGGCACCTTTTCGTCTCTTGAGGTCAAACAGGTGCCCGAGCGAGAAGGCGCCCAAGACCACGCAGGCGAACAGACAGACGCAGAAGCCGGCCCAGCCTCCCGTCCTCGCGGCCCAGGGCATCGCGAAGCACCCGGCCCCGTCGATCGTCTTGGCGAGAGCGAACCCGGCGGACCACGTCGAGGTCCCCTCCTCGACGACCTTGTTGGGGGGCGGCTTCTCGCCGGCCAGGAGGATTTGACCCTCTTCTTCCATCGACCGTCTTGACGTCATCGGTACGTCACGACGTGAAGATTCCCGGAAGTCTTCCACACGCAGGTGCGATCCACAGGTTTCAAGTCGTCAACGTGATGAAGTTTTTGATCGTCCTTGCCGCCTGCGTGTCTGGGTTCAGCGTCGCGCCCTCGACATCGCGATCAACCGCCCTCGACGCCAAGAGCAAGGCGATCCCCTTCCTCGACGCCCCCCCCGCGCTCGATGGAAGCATGGTCGGGGACAAGGGGTTCGACCCGATCGGCTTTTCTGCGATCGACTGGAACATGGCCGAGACCATCGTGCCCAAGATGAGCACTTCGGCGACCGAGGGAATTTCGATGCTCTACTGGATGCGCGAGGCCGAGATCAAACACGGCCGGATCTGCATGCTCGCGATCGTCGGCTACATCGCGGTTGATCTCGGCTTTCACTTTCCTGGCGATGCTTACGCCGGGCTCAGCTCCCTTCAGGCCCACAACGTCATGGTCGCTAAGGGCAACATGGGCTTCATGCTTCTCTGCGTCGCTGTCCTCGAGTTCCTCGACGGCATCGCGATCTACCAGGCCGCCAACGGTTCGGGTCGTGCTCCTGGCGATTTCGCGCTCGATCCGATCGGCTTGACCGAATCCGACAAGAAGGAGTTCCTTTTGGAGGCCGAGGTCACGCACTGTCGGCTGGCCATGCTCGCCTTCTCCGGCCTTGTCACGCAGTCCGCCTTGTACGAAAAGGGCTTCCCCTACTTCTAAAAGCACCGCGTGACCACCTCCAAGCGGCGGCGGCGGTGCGGTGTGGTGTGGTGTGGTGCGGTGGGGCGCATCTCGTCCACACGCGCAACGCGCGGTTTCCGCGTGCCGGGGCGGGGCGGGGCACCCCTTTCTTTTGTGAGGGAAAGTTGAGCGGGCACGCGGCTGCTCCTAACTACATACACAGCACACATGACAACCGTGGTGGTTGTCGTTGTATCGACGACGACGACGATGACGTATTCAATGATGATTTTGACTGGGGAGGTGATGGTGAGATGAGAAAGCACAACAAAAACAACAACAACAACAACACCACCACCACAAAAGCCATTGGCGCGCGCGCGAGCGAGGTCACCACCAAAAAGGAAGTCATGGCGTCGTCGCGGCGATGGTGTCGAGAGCTCGGAGGACAGCATCGACTTCGTCGAGCGTGTTGTAGTGGAGAAAGCTGAGGCGGGCGGCACCTTTGACCCCAAAGTGGGCGTCCCAAAAAGAGCAGTAGTGGGTGCCGGCCGTGCAGTAGATTTGGTGGTCTCGCACCAGGGAGCGGACGAGGTCGTCGGGGGTCTTGCCTTTGATCTGGATACTAAAGGTGGAGGTCCGTTTGGCGCGGGTGTCGGGGTCGTCTAGGCCGAATATCGCGAGGCCGGGGATGGCCTTGGCGCCCTCGAGGAAGCGGCGTTTGATTTCATCTTCGTGGTACGCGATGACGCCGTAGCCGGCTTGGACGGCCTGGGAGCGCTTTGGGTCTGGGACGGTGAGGCCCCCGAATCGGTGGCCAAGGCTCGCGATGTAGTCGACCGCGGCCGTCATGCCCGCGAGATTCTCGAAGGGCAGCGTCCCAGTTTCCAAGCGCGACATGAAGCAATTGTCGGCACGCGGGAGGCGATCGTCGGAAACCTCGAGCTTGTCGACGTCGAGGCGGTCGAGGATGTCGCGGCGGCCCCACAAAATGCCGAGGTGGGGGCCGAAGAATTTGTAGGGGCTGACCACGGCGAAGTCGCAGCCAACATCCTCGACGTCGAGTCTCACGTGCGGCGCGGCGTGCACGCCGTCGACGTACGATAGCGCTCCCGCGTCCCTCGCGACGCGGCATATCGCCTTGACGTCGTTGATGGTGCCGAGGGCGTTCGAGGCCATGCCGACGGCGACGAGCCAGGTGTTCTCGTCGACGAGGCTCGCGATGTCTACCGGGGAAATGCCGCCGTCGTCGCCGAGCGCGACGCGCCTCACCTCGATACCTCGGCGTCGCGCGAACCGCGCCCAAAGTCCCGAGTTCGAGTCGTGATCCATCGCCGACACCACGATGTTACTCGACGATTTTATTTCGCGGAAAAGGGCGTTTCCAACGTGGGCGTTGAGCGTCGTCGCGTTGGTCCCGAAGACGATCTCGTCCCGGCCGCCATTCAAGAGGTCGGCGGCGGCCTCGCGCGCGGCCAAAACCGTCGCGTCGACGCGCCGCGACGTCGCGTAGACGCCGCCGACGTTTGCGCTCCCTAAGACCAGCTGCTTCGAGACGGCCTCGATAGCCGACGCGTGCACCTGCGAGCCCCCCGCGCCGTCGCAGAGGACGGCGGGCTTGTTGGCCTCGATCCCGGGAAATTCGGACGATCGCAAGTTTTCGACGTACTCGCCGAAGCCGCCGTCGCGCAGCGCGCGAAGACTTCGGACGGCCTCGAAGTGGGTTGTGGGGGTGAACGAGCGCCGTCGATAGCTGAAGTACGCCAGCACCCGGTCGGTCCCGCTTTGGTTCGCGCCGCCGCGATGCAAGACGCGGTCGTCGAACGCGATCAACGTCCCGCGTTCCATAGCCGTTCTCGCGACGCGGCCCTCGCAGCACCCGATCGCCTCTGGACTGTTCGAGGCGTGCTGGTAGGCGAGTTCCGCACCGATATCATCCCGCGCCAGATGGTTCGTCTCCTTGTGCGACCCCAAAACGAACTCGGTCGGTCCCGTCGCCTCGTCGACGTCGTCGAGCGCGACCATCAAATTCACGAGGTGGGCCGGCGCGTGCTCGGCGCTCGTGTGCAGCGAATCGACGTGCCATTCCTGCGCCGGCGACCCGGGCTCGCTCACCACAACCCCGCAGAACGCGCGTTCGACCTCGCCCTCAAGCACCGTCCGCGCGAGCGCCTCGATTCCGCTCGCTTCGTCGCCGAACAGCTCGAATGGTACCGGAACATCGTACCGCCCCGGCGACCGCAGAACAACCTCGTCGAACCCCCGAGCGCTCCCGACGCCCATCGGCTGCACCCGCTTCGCCAACCCGATCATCTCCGTAGCATATCCGCTCGCTTTCCGCCGGAGTTCCTCACACTCCTCAGGCCGCAGCATCTCGCGCACGCACGCGACCCCGTGCGTGCCTATCGTCTGCGACGCCCTGGTCCCCACCTCTGGCAACCGCCCATCGAGGACCCACTCCGACATCCATCTCGTGCCTCGTCGTCGACTACTACTCGGACCAAACCGCCACCCGGCCAGAACAAGTTGACCCCTCCTCATCTTCGTCCTCTCGACGTCCGTCCAACGGACACCTTCCCCTTCAACAATCACAAGAAGGAGAACAGAGTTTTATTACTTCTTGCTGTGGCAAGACCGCTTCAACACTACGCCTCGTTGCCGGAGACGATTCGAAGGAAGAAGAAGCCCCGAGTAGTCGGGCCCGCGAGTATTGTTTGTTTGGAGGCACCACTCGAGGCAGGAGTCGCTCCTCCCGGCCGGGTCGCCATGCCAATTTAAGCAGCGGCCTCGAACGACGTCGCCCCAGCAGCAGCATCCTCCGCCTTTTTCCCAGCTCCATCAGCAGCCGGTACGCCTGCTGCGGGCTCTGGCAGCGGCTGGTTCGCCTCGGTGCTTACCTCGGCTGCCGGAGACTTCGGCGGCGGGCCCAGGCCAATCCAACTTCGTCGGCACATCAAGAGCGAGCACTTCAAGCGACCCTACCTGTAGCACCCACCAAAGGCTTTTCAGGCGACGATACCGCGTGCCCGTCAAGAACACGACCGGTTTGGGGTGCTCCCTCCTCCGCCAGCATCATCAAAGGCCGCAGCAAAGCCGCCAGGACAAAGTCACGCAACAACAAGCAAGCTGGTCGAGTGGCACGACGCGATAGCGGCGTCTGTATGGCGGAGTACCTACCTTAAACGGATCTCGTCCGTCCGACTCTCGTGGCTGCGCGGCGATCCGACACGTCAGCAAGGTGCGCTGCTTGTGTGGCTCTACGAGGTCGGGAAAGGAAATTTCGATCAGCACCATTGGAGAGCAGACGAAGAAGTAAAGAGGGCGAAAAAATAAACACTGTGAGTGATGATGGGCACAGCCGAAGCGCTCGCCGAGAATAATGTTTCTAGAGCCAGCCCCCCTAAAGATATACCACACCACATCCCCACACTATGGAATGGTGCGTCGCCAACTGGTCTCTTCCCAGGCAACACGTTTTATGACGAGGAGGAGGGCTCATGCACTTCGCGAGACCAGGGGTCCAGGCGCATTAATGACAGTTTTGCACCTCCGACTATAACCCTTAGACGCAATCCGGCGCGTCTCACGGGTCGGCTGGGTGCGAAATCCGGTGAAACGCCCCAATCGGGCCGGGCGCCGTTCCGGTTTTCGGGAGTAGCAGTGTCATGGTCATTACCCTTACCACCGACAAATTGGGAGGGGGTAAGTGCATCCGGAGCGTGGTTAGAGGTCGTCGGCGTCGAGGATGAGCTTTTCGATGGCGGCTGGGACGGCTCGGGGGGGGTCGAGGAGGGGCACGGCGGTGAGGTCGTGGAGAACAACGACCCCTTGGTTTGGATCATCTTGGACGGGACGGCGGGTCGCGCGTTGGCGGAGCGCGTCTGCGGCTTTTTTGCACTGCTCGGATCCATCGTCAATGAGGACGAGGACCTGGTGCTCGGGTCGGTCGGCGGCGTTCATATCCTTGATGCGGATCTTGGCCTCGAGGAAGGCGGCGACGGCGTCGCGATAGGCGGCGTGCGCGGCTTGGACGTCGCCCGAGGCCTCGGCGTCTGCCGCCCTGGAGGTGGCGACGAGGGCGTCGTCGAGCGCAGCCTCGAGTTCGGCTCTGAGCTTGGCGACGGCCTCCTCTGACGTGGGAGGCTCGAGGCTGAGGGAGCCCGAGGTTTCGAGTTTGGAGAGCGCGGCCGCGCGGAGCGTGTCGATGGCCGCCTGTTTCTCTGCGTCCTCGCGGCGCTCGGCCTCGAGCTTGGCCGTGCGCTCGCTCTCGCGCTTTGCCTCGGCCTCGTCCATCTCCTCTTCCTTTTGGCACTTGCGCTCGTGCCGCAGCTTTGCGAAAAACTCGTTTGTTTCCTTCAGGGCCATCGTCCATTTCCGTTTTGCTTTGTCGTTCTCCGCCGCTGCAACCAACAGAGACCGACGCTGACTCCCAGGATCAAGCGCGTCGCCGCCGTCCGTCGCGAATACGGCAAACGCCCACTTCCGACCGGCAGCCTGAGTGTTCCAGTCGTCGACGGCGCACATTCGCACGTCCATGTCGTCTCCCTCCTGACCCAGTTCCGACGTCCACCGCAGCAACCCGTCCGCGCGGAGAGACGCCTTGACGCGTTTCCACGTCGGGGCATCGTCGTCGCGACGCCACAGCCGCCCGCTCGCGACCACCAAACCGTAGTGGTATTGGACGCGTCTCAGCAACAACCCCTCCTGCCCGCGGTACTTTCGCAACAACAGCTCCACCTCGCCGGACTCCACCTTCTCGGGACGCACCTCTTGGTACACCGCCCGAATCTCGCGCTGCAACTCGCCCGCGCTCATCCCGCAACCAAACGAGAACTCCAACGGCTCCGCCTGCGCCAACCTCTCGACGACCGGCATCCTTTTCCAACCAAAAATATTACATACCAACAATGCCTTACCCTACCGAAGATTTATCTTCTCGTGCTTTGTGGACGCGCGGCCCGTCCTCTCTTCGCCTGCCCCGCGGCTCGGCGATGACCCCGACTAGGCCCCGCCTATGCCCGTCCTTCGGGCACTCCCCTCATGTTCCCACACAACGCACTTTGGAAACCCCTACCCCCCTCTTAGCAGTCTACCTCTTACGAATGAAAACATGTGGTAATAAACTGTGCTGACGAAGACGGGCACCAAGCTCATCATGAACCACGAGTACGAAACGAACGAAAGCCCGCGCAGCACTTAATAATCGCCGGCCTATGAACGCTCAAGCACCAAGCGCAGATTACCACCGGCTTTCTTCTTCGCAACTGTAGAAAACATAAATGCCAGGGGGGTGGTTGCCTGCCGGTTTCTCGGGGGCCACATTCGGTCGCGATGTGCGTCGTGCTCGGGTGCTATTGTTACAGGTAGACGATGCATGAGCCACCACGCAGGCCGCATATTTTGCTAATTTGGCAATCCTCTGAGCAGCGCCCTTCAGATACGCGGTGGGCCGGATCGCACGAGGACGAAGAGGTTGCGCCGGTCACCTCTCGATATGCGGAGGTCGTCGTCCAGAAACGTGGTCTCCAGGAAACCGCGCGCCGACTTGGGCGCTGGAATTCTGAGCCATCCGATGCCGAATCGTTTGAACTGGACGTCGACGGTGCGACCGTCGTCTCTCGGCTCGAGATCGGCGACGACGGAGTTTTTAAGGAGCCCGAGCAAGACCCACTCTTCGTTCTTTGCCTTGAGGTGCTTCGCGTCGATCGATTGGAGAACTCTCGGTCTGGGCCTCAGCGGTCGGATTCGTTTGGTGCCGAGGATAGAGTCCGACGTCGTGTACACAAGCCGCCACGTCGCCGTCAGGAGGTCACTCTCGTTGGGTCGCTGCGTCGGGTTGATTGCCTCGAGGGCCTCAATCTGCGCCTTGACCGTCTCTCGCATCGCGAGATCGCGCCCCATGTTGGCCTCGTCGGCCAATCGGAGCAGCTCGCCCTTAAGCGACGTCGAGTCTAAGCTTGGGGACGACGCAGAGAAGCGATGCAACGACGACGCCGGCCGCGCGTCGTCGTTTGGCAGCACGAAGCTTGCAACACCCAAAGCGTGCAAGAACATCAACATCCTAGGAGGATCTATCTAACGGACCGTAACGCTCGGTCAAAAAAAGCCTCGAGTTCGGCAAGCGCAGCAAGGTTTTCGAAGAGAAGGCCTCTTCGAGCGTCGAGGCGGGCTCTGATTGCGGCCCGGCGCGAGGGATCGTTCGCAATGTTTACCGCCAACTCGACGTATCCGCGGGTGTCGGGGGCAAGGCAGCAATCGCGCATACCGAGGATCTCGTAGAGCGCACGAGTGAGGCCGGGGCGCTTCGAGGGCCCGGGTTCCCGCGCGACGACAGGGGTGCCGGCCTCGAAGGCGTCGAGGGTGGTGATTGATCCGCCGAACGGAAAGGGCTCGAGGGCGACGTGAGCGCCACCGAAGAGTTGGACGTACTCTCCGAGCGGAAGCGTCGGCACTCGGACGAGTCTGTTGTTGTCGCGCGCGAGATGTTCGAGCCGCCCAACGAGGGCGGAGCAGTTGCGGACGACCACCACGGCGCGGGGGTCGGCGCTCAAGATGCCCACGATGGCCTCGTCGAACTCGGGGTGGTACTTGAGGCAGTGCTGAGGGCACGCGTATATCGTGCTGTTGGACACCAAATCGCGCAACGCGGGTGAAGCGGCCTGGAACCGGTCTCGCGTCCACCCGCGAAGCTGGCCCGATTCGTTTTTGCGGTAGAAGGCCCCCATCGTATCGAGGCGCACGAGTTGCTCGGAGTAGCGGACGCCGGCCTCGAGGTCGGGCTCGGCGGCGTCCATGAGCAAATAATAGTCGAGAGCGTCGGGGATGCCCGACGTGGTTGGGTGTCCCCAGAACGCCATTTGAAGCGGCGCGAGGCGCGCAAAGGCGAGGGCGTAGCTGAAGGGCTCCATCCCGATGTCGGCGTAGACGATCCCCTCAAAAGCCTCGGCCTCCAGCGCGTGTCGTGCCTCCCCAAGGTCCGACGGCAGCGAGACGACCGCATCAGCCCATCCCTCGATGTCGTCGGTGTAAAAGTCGCGCCGTACCTTGCCTCTGACGCGGACGTGCGCGACGACGACCTCGAACCGCGCTCTGTCCAGCTGCTCGATGATTCCGCCCGCCAATCTCCCAATCGCCGAGTTGCAGAACCAGCTCGACACAAACGCTAGCCGCCGCCGCCGCCGCCGCCGCAGACTCGTCATCTGTCCGCGGGCGCGCAACAGCGGCGCGTACAATAGGCCCCACTCGCGCAACGACGTCGCGACTTGCGTCCCCGTTGCTCCCGTGAACGCGAGCCGCCAGTGCGGCTGTCGCACCCTGAGCTCGGTCGGAGCCGCCTCGCGCAGCTCGCGGCTGCGTCGCGCAAACCTGTCGACGGCCGCGGGATCCGGCGCGAGCTCGGCGATGCTCAATTCGGCGAGCTCGTCCATGTCGCCGCTCCTCTTGACGAGTTCCCACGCGCACTCGGCCTCCATGATTCGGTGTCGCTCGCAGAACGACATCGTGCACGCGACGCTGCTGCATTCGAACGCCACCACGCTCCCGTCGCCGAGCTCGACGTCTAACGCCGTCGCGAAGAACGCGAATGACCACGTCACCTTCAACATTAACTACTCCAAAGAACAACACCGCCTGACGACCGTTATAAAAATTAGTACTACCTACAGTAGTAGTAGTAGATTGGAGTGGAAAGAAACACCGTCGTCACCGTCGTCGTCATGATCGACGACGGCCCCTCTTGAGACTCCCGCGACGACGACCGCACGGCATCAGATAAGCGTTCTTGTCGAGATCGTCGACCGGCGCGCGAAGCCTCCCCCCCTCCTCTCTCTAGAGCGCCAGCCAGCGATGTGTCGAAACGCCGAGCGTCTCCTGGAATGCGGCATAAAGCTGTTAGCGATCGATTTCGACCAAACCCTCGTAAGCACGCACACGGGCGGCGTCTGGCAAAAAACGGCGGAGATTCTCGCGACTCGCGTGCGGCCCTGCATCAAGCGCCTCGTCCAAACGGCCGTGGCGAACGGAATCAGCGTCGCGATCGTCACCTTCTCGCCGCAGGTCAAGCTGATAAGCGAGGTGCTCGCGCTCACATTCCCCAAGGACTCGCACCAGGCGAGTGACCCGCGAGCCCCTCTTAATCGGTGCGCAGATTCTGGTACGGGGCCTCGACAACAGCTGGCCGTACGAAGGCGACGGCACCGGCGAAGGCAAGCAACCACACATGGCCTCCGTCGCCGAGGAGCTCGCTTACTTTCGCTCCACCTACATCAGCAGAAAGTCCACCTTGCTCATCGATGACGACATGAGAAACATCGATCTCGCTCTTCGGCACGGTGTCAACGCAGTCCTCTGCAGCCCCCAGGATCCGACGAGCGTCGAGCGCGGGATCGACGCCTTGCTGTCCAGCACCGGCGTTCCATGACGACGACGAGGACGACGACACGCGCGACCGACTCGTCCGAGTCCAATGCGGATGGCTTCCGGAAATGTTACATACTTTCCTATCTCCCGCATCAGGTTTTACTACTCTTAAGCGCCGTGGCGCCGCCGCGATGCGGGCGTGCCGAAGCAGGCCGTTTTCGTGACACTCCTGGTCGATCGATCGATCGATCGGAATGACGCGCTAAGAACAAGCTTTTTAACGAACTTAGCCTTTTTTTTTTTTTTTGCGGATGTCTTTTAAAACTGAAGAGGGATAAGAAGGCGTCTTACGTTGTGCCAGACAACAAGATAATCAATGGTCAATTGTCCCAGTCTTCCAGGAAGTCTTCGTCCGGCAGGATGCCGCCGGTCACTTCCCGACTGTACTTGCGGCGGCTTAGTGGTACATCGTCGCTATCCCATTCGGCGGTGACGAAGTCGTCGTCTGCTTGAACCATTCTTCTTTTGTCGTTTGATGCCGCGTCGCGTTTGGCGACCTCGGGTGCCTTACTACTCTGGTGCGTGGGGGCGTGTTGCTGCTCTTCTTGGGCGCGGCGAGCCGACGCTTCAAGCGCCTGGCGCGCGCTGATCCGGCGGATCTCTTGGATATCTTTGCTTCGCGCGAGCCGCGCCTTTTCGGCAGCCATCGTGCTTTCGAGGTCTTCGTCGTCGCTCGAGTCTTCTCGCTCTTCTTTCTTTCGCCCCCCCTTGCGCGCGCGCGGCTTGCGACCGCCTTCTTCGAGGCGACGCGCGAGAGCCGATTTGGGTCGAACGCCCTTTTTGCGCTTTGGGCCGAAGTCGATGTCGAGCTCGTCGCCGCCGGCGCCGCGCCGCGCGATCTTCGCGGCGGGGAGGTTGTCTTTGATCGATTCCTTGGTCGCGTCGTCGTCGTCGTCGACCATCTTCTCCGCGGCCGAAATCTCCTTGGCCGGCGGCGGCGGCGGCGGCGACTTCTTGGAAGAAGATGATGGGTCGCTCGACATTTTCTTTTTCGTTGTTTTCTCCCCCGGCGTCGTCGTCGTCGTCGTCGTCGTCGTTGTCGTCGTCGTCGTCGGGATGATGCGGACCCGACTCGTTTCCTCTTCGCGCGCCAGGTCGATCTCGTTCTCGAACTCGACGTCGTCGTGCGACGGCGGGTTGCGACGCACCTCGACGGTGCGTTTGGACGAATCGTCGTCGTCGATATTGTCCTTGTTTTTATCGCGCTTGATCCGCGCCTCGGCGCGCTGGCGAGCCGCGCGCTGCTGGATCGTTTCTCCCTTGGAGGTGCCGTGCTGCTCTAGCAGGTAGTCGTCGCCTTCTTTGGTCTCTTCGACGTTATCCCCCCAGGACCGGCGCGTGCCGTCGTCGTCGCGTGCGACCTCCGAATCGAAGCTGTCTCGGGTGCTCGAGCGTCGCCGCTTCTCCTCTTCGCGCGATCGCCGGTACTCGCGACTCTGGCCAGAGTCGTAGTTCGCGACCGCTTTCCGCGGCTCCTCGCCCTTGTCGCGACGCGGATTCGGACGACGCCGCTGCTGCTGCCTTTTTTCGAGCCCGACGTCGTACCGCTCGGGACTTTCGCGCCATCGTCGTTGGTCGTCCCGCCGCGAGCGGTCTGGCGTTTCGCGTCGATGATCGTTCTCGTCGTCGTCGTCGTATTGGGGCCGTTCGCGCCGCCAGCGTCGATCGCCGGCATCGTACCGAGACCGCTGGGGCGGCTTTTCGCGCCGTCTCTGCTCGTCGTCTCCGCGTGTCCACTCGTTGGTGTCGCCGCGCTCGTCGTCGTCGTCGTCGTCGTCGTCGCTCCTCCAAGTCGTCGCGCGTTTCGGCGTTGTCGATTTTTTTGGCGTCATCTTGTCCTCGTAATGATCATTGCGACGACGATCATCGTCGTCGCCGCGATCCCGGAGAATGCCGTCGAGCTCCGAGTCGAGCCGTTGCAAGTCGTCGCCGTTTTCGTCGTCGCGCTTCTTGTCGTAGACGCTCTCGTATTGGAAGAGGCGCTCGTCCGTCGGAGAAGGAGCCGCTCCCGCGGCCACCTTGGAGGAGGAAGGCTGTTGCTTGGCCGCCTCCTTGGCCTCGTCGACGAGGTTCCGCAAGCCTTGAATCCAGCGCTCGCGGTCGGTCGGATTGAGGGCGCGCAAGACGTAGCTCCGCGACGGGTGGTCGACGACGAAGCACGTCGGGGTCACCTCTCGGACCTCCGAGATGTCGCGCAAAAACATCCAGCCGTGGGCCTCCTTCTCCGACCTGTGCTTATAATAGCAAAGCACTAAGTTTTTGCTGGTCTCCGACTTGCGCTCGAACTTGCCGCCCTCAATGTACTGGACGCGGAACCACCGCTTCGTCTGCGTTCCCGTCAGCCCCAGGCGGTACCCCGTCAGCCGCTTGTCCTTGAGCAACCAGCCCTCCATGGACGCAACGTCTACCCCCATCTTGACGACGACGACGACGACGGATCTTGCTGCTGAAAAAGTGATAAGTCTTCTTATGAGCAGCCCGCGAAACGGCTCCGTCGTTGATTGAATGAGGGCCTCTTTTTAGGTTAAAACAAGTGCAGGCCAGTAAGTTCACCTACTCCCAATCTCTAACCCCAGTAAATTCGGTGTAAACCCAATCTCTAACCCCAGTAAGTTCGGCGTAAACCCACACTCACCCCACTCTCCTGCGAGCTCGTCGCTCTCACCCCCGCCAATCAAAGCTGCTTTGATCCGCACACGCCGCCAAGCTTTGAGTTTACTCTAAAAGCCCCAGTAAGTTCACACTTGGTCTCAGTAAGTTCACCTGGTCACTAAGTTCTTCTAGTCCCAATCTCCAACCTCAGTAAGTTCACCTGGTTCCAGTAAGTTCACCTGGTCCCAGTAAGTTTACCTATAGTGCGCGTGTAGACGCTGGGAGGGGGCTTATCAGTATTGCGCAGCACGTGTGGAGTAGGGTGGAGTCGTCGACCAAGAAGAGGATATCCTTGGGGTTGCCGATCGACAGAGAGCCACGTAGAGCTGGACGTGGCAGAAGACGGGCTTCGCCAAGAGGATGCCGACCTCGCGGGGCGTCTGGCCCTGGCTCTTGGTGATCGTTTGGCGTCGGCGGGCCTTACGGGATACAGGTTGGAGGAGCCTCGGTGACAACAACACGATCGATCATGTATCCGGTACCGTTGCAGTGGCCGTGCGACGGGTCGAGGTTGCGAAGACTTTGAGGTCGCGATCAAAGTCAGCATGCCGTTGGTTGTCAGGGAGTTCAAAACTCGACTCTTGAGAGCGAGGCGTCGTCTTCCGACCCAGCCTAGTCAGCCGAAAAGAACTCCGACGCCTCGTCTCCGGGAAAAAAAGGCCGCGGTCATGCGCGCGTTGTCAGCATCGACAACATCGTTTCGACGGGGCGTGAGAATGGCGCGCTGAAAGAGCCGCCGCGGGTCGTGGAAATAGTCTGCGAGGTCGCCGTAGACGGCTTGGAGGATCACTGTCTGGCTCTCGTGCCTACCTGATCCTTACTCTCGCGCCTACCTGATCCTTACCCTAAATCGAGGGACAAACAAACAGACAGACAGACAGACAGACAAACATCTGTCGATTAGTAGTTAGGACAGACAGAGGTGGTTGGCCGGATGATGATGATCAAGGAGCGGGTGGAGTTTCCGCTGCAAGAGTGCCCGACGTCGGTGTGCGTGTTGGGGGCGTTCGTGGTCGTGGGGGGCGCCGACGGGTCGGTCGTGGTGTTCGGAAAGCAGGGCGGGCCCCAGATAATCGGGCGGCTGTTCGCGCGGGGGCTGAACAACAGGCTTCTCGTGACGATCGTCGAGTCGCGAGGGATCGCTTACGCGGGGGCCCTGAAGGGCTCGACGGACGTGCTGGTGTTCGAGGTGTGCGGGTGGCCGCAGCTCGTGGATCGCAGGAGTGACCCCAAGTTGCGGGGGCTCGCGGCGTGCGACGGAAGACGCCTGCTCTGCGGTCGCGGGACGACGTCGTGTCACGTGTGGCAAGTCGATCCGTGGTCGATCCTGTTCTCGGTGTCGATGTCGGCGAGCGTCATGACCGGCGGGTTCTGCTGCGACGACGTGTTCCTCAAGGCCAGCGACCACGACGTCCGGCTCGCGAGGGATAAAACGTCGACGTCGTACGTCCCGTCGACTAAGGACGTCGTCGAGGTCGCCGAGCTCGCGCCCGGCGCGCACTTTTTGCTCGGGGGGAGCGAATCGCTCTCTGTCGCCGAGCTCGAGGGTGGCCGCGCGGTGCGCCGGCGCGAAGACCTCGCGCTCCCGATCCACGCGAAAGACGGGCGTCGGTCCGAGCCGACGACGATATCGGCGATACGCCACGCGCCCGGGTGCGGTTTGAGCATCGTCGTGTGTTCGACGGCCGTGGCCCTCTACGACGTCGCGAGGCACGAGCTCGTCGAACTCGGCGGCGTGCGTCCCTCGGTGGTCGCCGCGGCCGTGGGCGAGGGCTGTTGCGCCTTGGCGTCGTGGGACGCCAAGCGAAAGACGGGCGCGATCGAGCTCGGACGATTGCTCCCGACGGCGGCGTTTTTCGACTCCCCCCCTCCAAAAGCGCCGCCGAGCCTCGTCTTCGAAGACGATGACATCGTCGTCGTCAAGGCCAAGGGGGTCTGCGGCTCGCGAGTCCCGCTCTCCGAAAGAAACGCTCTCGAGCCGCCGACGGCGAGCGTATCGCCGAAGCGCGCTCGAAAGGACGCGGCGACGCACTCCTCCAACAAGAAGAAAAAGAAGAAAGACGGCGACGACAAGTCGGCCCCTCCGCGGGAAGAAGAGGCGGCCGCCAGGTCCGCTCCCCTCCCGCCCATCGAAGAAGGAGAAGAAGAAGAAGAAGGAGAAGAAGTGGACGCGGCGCCTTCTTCGGCTTCGTCTTCGTCTTCTTTTCTCCCTCCGCGACGGCGAGAGAGACCCCCCATCGTGCCGCTCCTCGCGATCGCCGCGTCCCTCGACATTCCCAGGATGCAGGCGGCGCCGCCGGCACCCGCGGAGGAGGATGAGGGCCGCGATCCCGGAACGGGGCCGAGTCCCCAATTGCAGCTCGCGCGAGCCCTGGCGACCAAGGATCCGGAGACGATCGCGCTCACGCGCACGCGCCTCGAGTTTGAAGCGCAATGCGCCTCGCTCCTCAAGCAATACGGGTTCTGAGATAATAAAACTTCTTGTCCTTGAGGAAGGCCCACCACCGAAATAATACATATTAATAATGGAGCGGCCGTGGACCTCCCTCCACCAGGCAACGAACAAACAAACAAAGAAACAAAGAAACAAAGCAGGAGAAGGTGTTTGTTTCCTAGGGTTGTGGTGAAAGGCCGGTGTCCGGCAGAAGCGGGTCTTGGTGTTGTTGGTCGGCGAGGGCGTCGTCGTGCTGCTTGGCCCGTTTTGGGGGTGGGGGCGGGAGATGGTCGTCGGTCGGCGCGGGATAGTTTCGGTCGAGGAGGTTGATGAGGTCGTCGACGGCGCGCTTGGTGGCGGCTTGGAGGTGGGGAGGCGCGTCGAGGACGTCTCGACGGCACTGTTTTAAGAGCTTGGGTCTGACCTTGTCGAAGTGGGCCTTGACAACGGGCTCGAGGCCCTCGGGGGGGCGGCGAAGGTGGTCGTTGATGGCGTAGCGGATCGTTTTGAGGCGAAGGTCGGCGTTGAGGGCCGCGGAGGCGCTCGAGCCCTCGGGCGTGCCGCGCTGCAGATCGCGACCGGGTTCGTTGAAGTACGGCTCGGCGACGAGAATCTCTGCCTGGATCGAGAGGAGAATCTGGCGGAGGTTCGAGGTCTTAGGGTTCCACTTTTGGGTTTCGTCGGCCGCGTGCCAGGTCCCGAGGAGCGAGAGGCAGACCTTGCCGTCGGCGTAGAGATTAGGGTTAAATCTGGCGAGGCCGTTCCCGGTCGTCACGAGCTGGACGAGGGGCGGGAGAGCCGGATAGGATGAAACGTAGAAGACGTCGAAGACGAAGAGGCCGCCAAAGTAGGGGGTGTCGACGGGGCCGGCGACGCAGCATCGAGCCGTCTGAAGGTTGCTCTCGTCGAATCGCGCGAAGACCGAGCCGTCGACGTGGGGCGGCGGCACGTCGCGCTCGAGGCGCCTCAGCTCGCGCTGGAGATGTTTGACGGTGGCGCTCGGTCGATCGCGGAAGTAATAGTCAGAAATGGTTCCCGGGGGCACGAGGTCCACGGCGGGGACTCGGGAATCAAAGGCGGCGGCGTAGTCGGCCTCGACGTCCTCGGTCGCCTTCAGCTTGGCGATCGCCGCGTCGAGGGCCGCGACGGTCGCGTCGGGGGCGCGGGGGTTTTGTTCTGGTTGTTCTGGTTGTTGAATTGCGGGGATGTTGGTAGCAGCCAAAACCTTGTAGGCGTCGAAGTCGGCGGTCTGGGCCGCCGAGGCGAGCGCGTCGGGCCTCCGAGCGTGAACTTTGATCGCGAGCTGGACGAGGTGCGACGCGAGGAGGGGTCGGTCGAAGCCCCAGCGGTGCCGCGGGTCTTCGACGTCGAGATCTCGCGGAACCGAAGAAGCCCCACCACCACCACCAAAGGTGTTGAGGAGGCTCAGCGACAAGGAGGCGGCGCGCGAGGCGACGGAATCGCTGCCAAAATCGACGGGAAGCTCGGCGACGAGCTCGAGCGTCGAGATTGCGATGTCCAGAAATCCCCGCGTCGCGCGGCGTTGGGCGTCGTAGTAGTGCTTGCGGCGCGGGTCGAGGCGGTCGGCGAGGGTCGTCGTTCCAGGTTTTTCCGGGAGCTTGGCGGCCGCGTCCTCGATCGCCTTGCCGTCGCGAATCCGGTCGACGGCGTCCTCGGCGCAATAGACGATGTTGTCGAGGCAGGCCGTAGTGATCGAGGCGTTGTCGCGGAGATATTCTTGGAGAGCTTTCTTTGGCTCGCCGAGGGGATGGCGCCACAAGCGCAAAAGCAAGTCGTTGATTCTGTGTCGCACGGCGAACTTGTCGAAGCCGTCGTCTCGGTCGACGTCGAGGCCGACGATCGCGTGGAGCTGGGCGTACAAGGTGGCGAGGGCGACGGGGAGTTCGGATCGGATCCTTGAATCGTCCATGACCGCCCCGTGGAGCTGGTCCCCCTGGCGGCGGAGGCGGCGTCCGGGGGCAGCGTAGACGTCGGTCGATCTGTCGGACGACGCGAACATCATCGTCGAGACGACGTCGACGAGCTTCGCGTGGACGACGGGCGAGGTAATCAGGTCGGGCCGTTTCATGAGCGCGCAGCAGAGGGTCGCGGCGGTCTTGGGGTCGAACAATGACTCGCCAGCAGCAGCCTGGAGCTGGAGGCTCCAGATATCGCAGGCCCGCTTCACGACCGACGCCGGGACGCGAGAAAACGTCGCGACCGCGTTCTCTCGGCGACTCAGGTCGACGACGAGCTTCGTCGAGGCCGTCGCCACGGCCCCCGCGACCTCGAGGAGTCGTGGGTCGTGGAGGTGGGTTACCCAGCCCCCGCGGTGGATCATGCCCGCGGCCGCCACGGCGTCCTCGTCGCGGCCGGCGCGAACGCGTTTGAGCTCGTCGCGCATCGCGTCGGCGACCGCCGCGACCGCGCCGAGAGCGCGCTGCGCGAGCCAGAATATCTCGGTCAAAAAGTCGAGGGAGCTCGTGCCCCGGAACCCAAGGGGGGTTGCGTTCCGCGAGTCCAGCGACATCTCGACCGCCTTGGCCAGCAGCGCCGCCTCCTCGTCGTCGTCGTCGGTGTCGGTTCCGGCGGCCGCCGCCGTCGGGTCGTCCGAGACAACCTCGTCCGTCTCGAGCAACGGGGCCTCGTCCGGAAAGCCGCGGCCAAACTTCAACCCAGCAGTCATGTCGACCTTCCGAAGCAGTCCACGACCCTTGTCGGAGTCTTCGACCAGCGGGGCGGCGAGGCGGAGCGCGACGTACGCCAGATTGAGCCGCGCCCCGCTCTCTTCACAAACCGCGAGGCCGCGCGCGAGCCACGCCAGAACAGCGTCCTGGCGGCGCTTCTTGTCCACCTTCAAACATTTCTCCACCATCGAAACGGCCGCGTCCTGGGCACCGTAGAGCTGGGCCCGCAGAAAATTCGCCTGGCGCCGAAACGCCTCGAGCCGGACGCGCGGGAACCCGGGCAGGTCGCGGAAATAGGCGACGCGCGGCTCCGACGACGAACGCGGCTCCCACAACGCGGCCGTCGGCACGATCGAGGTCACGCCGATCACGGGACCCAAGCACGAGCTCGAAAACACGTTCTTGTCCGCGACGCGACCCTCCCCCGTCGCGACGGCTTCCGCCTCGAGCGCCGAGCACAGCGCCCGCGCGAGCCCGGCTTCGCCCGCGATCCGCGCCGCGCCCCTCACCAGTGGCCGCACGCTCGCCTCGTCGTCGAGCCGGCTCGCCACGCGACCCCACAGACCCTTGATCCGCGCCGACGCCAGCTCGGGCATCACGCTCGTCGTCGCCTCCACGAGCTTCGCGTCCATCAACTTGACCAGCTCGGCCCGGTTCTCCTCCGCCGAGAAAAACACGTCCGCCTCCACCGACGCCAACACCTTCCCCGCCGACGCCGCGAGCTCTTCCATCTTCGAAGCGTCCCCCGCCGACAAAGCGGCGGCGAACTCGGCGCCAATCTTCTGCATGCGCGCCTGGTCGCTCATGTTTTTTTTTTTTCTCGCAGTTAGGTCAGAAAGATTGTCTTGTTGATCGTAGAATCTGAAGGAAAGGCGCGCTTTAAGGCATACAACCCACCCACATCCTTCATGCTCCGCACACACACCCCCCTCTTAGCAGTCGACATTTAAAGACAGACAGATCTCGCCCGACGTCAAGTCGTCCCAGACATCCTCACCACGCTCGACAACAAGGAGCAACTCTACGACATCAAAACCCTCGCTTGGGGTTCGTTGTACACCGCCCACGCCCTCCATCCCTCCCACCCGTCGCCTGTCGATCGGCGCGCAGCGCAAGTCCACTCCGAATACCTCGCTCATGCCCGCGGCATCGACGCCATCATCCCCCGGCCGGGTACAGCACCACCGCCTGGCTTCTTGGGCCCTGTCGAACAGCGGCTACGTAGCTACGGCACCGTCGCCGGCCTCGTCTTTGGTGCCTTCGGTGAGGCCAGCGCGGCGTGCCACGCTCTCGCCCAAACATGCGCAGAGCGCATCGCTGCGCGAACCTGGGTGACAAGCGGCTGCGCCAACTTCACAGAGGCAAAGGCGGCCCAAACTCGCCGCATCTACCGTGAGTGGGGGATCGCCAACGCATTAGGCCGGGCTCGCTGTGCCCTCACCGCCCTCACCCATGTCGCCGCCTCGGGGAACCCCGCCCAGGCCGCCCGATCCCAGCAGGACGTCACCCTTCGTCGCACATACGTCCGGCGGCAGCATGCGTACGACCTACGGGCGGGGCCCGTCCTCTCTTCGCCTGCCCCACGCCTCGGCGATGACCCCGACTAGGTCCCGCGTACTTATCTCCGCCCGTCAGGCACATCCCTCATACCCCACAAACCCACCCACATCCTTCATGCTCCCCACACACACCCCCCCCTCTTAGCAGTCGACATTTAAAGACAGACAGACCTCTTCTTCAGAGTTTTATCGTTAGGAAGGAGGGCACGCCGCGAGCCTCTGCGAGCGCGCGCTTGCGAGCAGCGCAAAACGCCGCACTGCCGGCGGCTTGCGGGAGTACATGGCGTCGTCAACGAAGGCGGGTTGAGGATGATAGCGACGACGCGCTGAAAGAAGAGCCACCGCAGTTTTTTTTTTGATCGTGTTGGGAGACGAAGAGATCGCCGCGCCCCTCCTAGACTCGGTCTCCTCTCAGTGTCGGTCCAGGCAACGCGTGAAGAGGAAAAGAAGACTTCTTCTTAAAATGATGACGCGCCTACCACAGATTGAAACAAACAAACTCACTCGCGGCTTTCCGCAAAAGCACGCGCCCTGCAAGTCAGTCGGTCGGTCGGTCGATCGATCGATCGATCGATGGAGAGCACCCGACATTATAATACGCCGATTTAGAGAGCCGACACAACAAAGGGGGCGTAACGTAAGAGGAGCAAAAACGACAATTACTTTGCGTCGTACCAGGAGCGGGCCGTCTTTGCGTCGACCGTGAGGTCGACGTCGAGGGGCATGAGGCCCTTGTGGTCGTAGGGGTATTCCATGCAGCGGCGGACCTCCGCGAGGGCGTCGGGCGCCGAGTGCTCGGGGCCCTCGAGAATGACCTCGTCGTGGATTTGGAGGAGGAGCTTCCAGCCGAGATCGGCGAGGTTTTTTGAGGTGTGGAGGTTGAGCATGGCCATCATGACGACGTCCGCGGCCGAGCCCTGGATGGGCGTGTTGATGGCGGCGCGGGCGCCGCGGTTGACGAGGCCGCGCTGCTTAGCCTGGATGTCAGGGAGGTATCTGCGACGGCCCATCAAGGTGGTGGCGTAGCCGTGTTTCTTCGCGAATTTGATGGTGTCTTGCTGCCACCGTCGGACTTCGGGGCGGTCGGCGTACCACGCGTCGAGGAGTTCCTGCGCGTCGGCGGTCGAGACACCCCAGTCCTGCGCGAGGCCGTGGGCCGTCTTGCCGTAGGCGATCGAAAAGTTGAGGGTCTTGGCCTTGCGTCTCTCCGAGCCGAACTTGTCCTTGACGAGCGGCCGGTCGTCGCCGGGAGCGCCTTTCTCCAGCAAGACCTCGCCCGACTCGACCGCATTTTTGACGTGCTCGAACATGCCGACGGCCGTCCGCGAATGGAAGCAGCCACCGTCTCGGAACGCGGCGAGCATCGACTCGCATTTGGTGATGGCCGCGAGCAACCGAAGCTCTAGCTGGCCGTAGTCGGCGACGATCAGACTGTTTCCCTCCATCGCCCGAAACGCCTTGCGGATCAGGTAGCTGTCCTTCTCGAGGGCCGGCTGGTTCTGGAGGTTTGGTCGTCGCGACGAGAGCCGTCCCGTTTCTGTGTTGAGATTGAGCGAGCAGTGGACTCGGCTGTTCGCGTCGGCGAGCAATCTTAGGGGACCGACGAACGTCTGCAGCATGGTGTCGATCGAGCCCATGCGGCACAGCGCGTCCAAAGCCAGGCACGCCTCCTTCCCCTCGTCGGCGTCGTCGAACTGCCCGAAGGCCGTGCCCCATTCCTCCGGAGGGTTCCCGGCGAGTTCTCTCAGCACGTCGGCAGTCACCGACGGCCACCCGTTCGTAGTGTATTTCGACGCCGGAAAACCCAGAGATCGCACGTTGATCGTTCGCTTTCTTGATTTTTTCGCCGGTTCCCTCAGCATGTACAGCACGGACGCCGGCGGTGGGTGTTCCTCTTCGGGGGCTGGGTGGTGCTTCTGGAGCTCTTCCCTGTAGGCTTCGTCGTCCAGAAGGAAAGCGACCGCGAGCTCGCGAGTCGGCGGAGGCGGCGTCCCGCGCGCGCGGATCTGGCCGCACAGCTGCTCGTAGGTCATGCGCCCAAACAGCTCCTCTTTGCTGAAGGGAAGAGAAGCAGGCGCGGCCTTCTCCTCCTCCTCCTCCTCGCAACTAGCGGAGGAGGAGGAGGAGGAGGAGGAGGAAGGAATCTCTTCGGCGGCGGCGGCGATAGCGGCGGCCAGACGTTCTTGGAGAACGGCCTTTTTGCCGCTCAAAACGAGACCCCGTCGTCTCAGCTCGTCCTTGAGCTTCTTGACAGTGTTGAATTCAGCCAAAACCGACGACAACGACGACGACGGATCGGCGGTAGAGGTGGCGACCACGGCCGGCGAAGCCTCTTGCTTTTTCGAGGTTGCTGTCGTTAGGCCGCCGCCATCGTCGTGCGCCTTGAGCGTCTCGAGCATGACGGTCTTGGTGCCCGAGACCTTGAGGCCGCGCGCGCGCAAGGCGTCCCGGAGCTGGACTGCTGTCGCCCGCGCGTAGAATTCCTCGCGACTCACGGGGACCGGCTCGGTCGAAACCAGCTCCTCCTCCGGCGGGGGGTCGTCGACGACGACGTCGAACTCCTTCTCGACTTCCAAGACTTCGCTCGTCTTCTCGTTCGGCGAGCCGCCAAACAACAGAATTTGAATTTGCTTCGAGGACGCGGGGTTGAGGTATTTGCCGTCCTCGCCCATCATCCGCTGCGCCCAGGCGTGAAATTTTCCCAAGGCGGCTTGCTTGTCGCTCGTGGCCCTCGTTTCCACGTCCCTCAGGTGGCCGGCCGAGTCGACGTATATTCCGATCGCCTCCATGTCCGTCAGCAACTCGCCAAACGGCACGAAGTACTGCTGATAAAACTCCCACATGTTCGCGAAGGGCCTCGTCGATCCTTCCCAGGCCTGGGGCTCCCAGGTCTGCTCTTCGAGCCGCCGTCGGAGCTCGCGGTGAACGAGCCACGTCGACTTGGCGTCGTAGGCCGAGTAGGCGACGAACGCGCCGCGCGTCTCGTCGTTCGTCTGCAGCTTGAGCACGTCCAGCCCCCGAACGTCCGCGCCCCCCGTCGCTCTCGCGCGTTCGCGCCGAAAAAAGTCCGCGAACAGCTCCTTCATGGGAATCTTGGCGTTGGCCCCCGGCACGAGGTCTCTCGACAACGCTTCGAGCGAATAGCCGTCGCCGCCGCGCGTCCGAAGCCGAGACGAATCGTCGAGCCTCGCCATGTGCATCGTGTCGCCCGCGAACCCCTTGGTCCCAATGCGGTGGTTGTTCACGACGTGACGGTCAAACCCGTAGTTGTGCCACACCTTTAGCGCGGGCGACTCGAACCACTCCCTGAACTCTCCCAGAACCTGCTCGTTCGTCGTCTCCACCCACAACGTCTTCCCCGGCCCCTCGCCGTAGTCGAAATCGGGGCCCGAATACACCGAAAAACACGTCACGCACCCGTTCCCAACGGGACCCTCCTTGCTCAGGTCGATCCCGTCCACCTCGGTGTCGACCGCGTGATACCGTCGGGGGTCCGTTTCGACCGCCTCGAGGAGCCGCGCTGCCACCCTTGCCGCGTCATCGACGTCGCACACCATGCACACCTCGTCCAGCCGCATCGGCATTCGAAGGGACGCTCTACCAACACCAGACTGGGGTGGGGAAGACGCGATCTGGGGGTGCTCCAGCACCGCATGTTGCGCTGCTGCTGCTGCTGCTGCAGCTTGCGGGGCCGTCGAGAACCGCCCAACGCATGGCCGCACCACAAATCCCGCCGCCCTGCGCCCCCCCAAGATCCACGCGACGGCCGCCACCTTGCGGCGTCTCCTCGGCGCCGTCGTCGGCGCCACCTTCTTCGCGGGTTGTTTTGTTTTTAAATGTCGACTTTTTTTGTTGTTTTGTTTTCTCTGTGTTGTGGGGGGAAGGAAGGAACCTTCTTGTTGATGTGCGTTTTACCCTCATTCCCGGTATATATCATCACGACCGGAACATGTGGTCGATCGTCGAATGGATCCAGTCAAATCCGGCGGTCGTGGTGGTGGTGGCGTTGCTCGTGTACCGAATGGTCTCCTCGTCGCGGCCCTTCCCGGAAGCGGGCGGCTGCGTGAAGTCGATCCACAGCGGCTCCGAGTTTGACGCCGAGCTCGCCAAAGGAATTGTCGTCGCCGACTTCTACGCGACCTGGTGCCCACCCTGCCGGACGGCGGCCCCCATCTACGGCGCCCTCTCGAACGAGTTCGACGCCACGTTTCTCAAAGTCGACGTCGACGAGTGCAGGGACCTCGCGAGGCGCGAGGGCATATCGGCGATGCCGTCCTTCAAATTCTACGAGGACGCTAAGTGCGTCCGCTCCCTCCAGGGTTTCCAACAAACCGCGCTCATCAAGGCCTTGGATGACCTCGGCGTCCCGCGCAAGCAGAAAGCATCCTAGTTTGTATGAATCCAGTAGAACGCCGATGACGACTGCGTCACCGCATCCCGTTCCCCCGTCCCCCCGTCCAAGTATACGGTCCAGATCGGGCCCAAGCTCGCTGGGTCCTCGCCGCCCATGATGAGACTGAGGACCTCCTCGCTGTACTCCCCTGCTGCTTTTGCCGTATTGGGGGAAGAAGGAAAGAAGAGGTCCTGGAGACTGGGGTGGGGCTCGCTCGCGGGGTCGTCGACGTGGTCTGGCGTCCCCCATTCGAGGCGCTGCATGACGTCCTCCTTGAATCTCAGCGTCATGATGACGGCGGCGAACGCGAGGAGACTCGGCCGGTTCGTCAGCTTTTCGAACACGGCCCGCGATATCCTCTTGACGACGACCGCGCGCGGAAAAAAAGACGACGACGACGACGACGACGATCTCGGCCCGACGAGCATGCCCTCGAGGCTATCGTCGTCGTCTTCGAATCTCCAGAGTTCGTCGAGATGGTCGACGATCCGCGGGATTTCGCCCGCACTGGACAGCATCGCCACGAACTCGTTCTGCATCCAGTCGCGGACGCCGCGCGGCCTCGCGACCGGATAGGGCGGGGCGCGGCCTCGTCCCAGCAAAAAGGGACCCTCCCACAACACCGGATCGACCTTCTCAAAAAACGCCGGCACGCGCGCGTAGAAGTGGACCCACACGAAGAACCGGTCGGTCTCGCCGACGGAGACGCGCTCGTCCTCGCTCGCGAACACGGTAACCAAAGCGTTCGCGCCGGCGACGGCGAGACCCAGGAGGTCGTCGCTGTAGTCGCACTTCATGTGCGAAAACAACTCGCGCCGCGTCTGCTCGAGGCTGCTCGACGACCCCACATATTCGAGCGTCTCGTCCAGCCGCCGCAGTACTTGATCCGCGCCAAACCTCGACGAGAGACCGCGCGCCGCGAGCGTCGCGAGGCCACCGCTGAAGCAGTCCTTCCGCAGCCGCAGCACCTTCACGCCGCCGCGAAAACGTGCGCCCTCCCGCGATGCGAGAAGACGCTCCAGACATCCACGGCTGTCGAAATGCTCGCGCCACAGCCAACGCAGCACATCCACGCGACTCCCGAGACGAAAGTACTCCACGCGCACGGCGTCCACCACGGCCCTATTCAACACCTCCACGTTGTCCACGTGCCGCCTCCTCCACATACAAACCGCTTGCTGCTTTTGCGTGCGACGTCGTCCGGCCAACCCGGCCATGACGGCCACCAAAGCCAACATCACTTCATGTGCTCTTTTCCGTTACGTATCCACCAACGGAACTACTTTTTTATTTGCCGGAGTCGTGGCAACCCGCGGCGCCGCGGGATGATCGTTAGGGAGAAGAAGACTGCGACGGCAGGCAGGGCAGGCGCGCCATTAAAAGGGCTGGGATCCCCTCGACGACAAAGACGACGTAGGAGACAGACCCCACAATCCACGCGAGCCTCAGTATGCCCAAATATAACTAGCGATGATATGCCGCGGCACTCGAGCTGCGGGAGCGCATTTCCTGGAACTTACTAGTCCACAGGCGCTGCCAGCGCGTGGCCAACGCGCCCCAATGGTTACAATCTGCGCCCTTTTCTCGGTCGGTCGGTCGCTCGGTCGCTTCAACCCACACGGTTTGGCATTGAGCGTCTTGTCTGAAAAGCGCGCGCGTGCGCGCGAACGACCAGGCGTGGCAACTCATGTGCCATTATCAGACGGATTATTGGTTACCTTCACTGGCGTGAAGCAGCAGCGGTAACCTTAAGGTCACCGTCCTCCTCGCGTCTCGGCGTCCAAGACTTCTTTCCTGGGCACGTACGCGTGGAAGTGTCAGAGACATCAATCGCGCGAAGAGTATCAGGTGCTTTCCGCGACAAAAAACGCAGAAATAAGAGAACGATGATGCCGACAGTGCCGAGCCTTTCATACGACGACGACGAATCTTGACTCTTTTTTTCATCAGCATCAGCCCAGACGTTTGTCATGTTGACATGGCACATACTCACGCGTCGAGGACCGTACACATCTAAGGGAACTGAGTTGGGTGGACGTCGACTCTGTAATATCCCATACTGACAGAATGTTCTGCGCGTCATTCGTATGCGGATCGTATGGCAGGACTTTAGACTTTCCCTACTCCATCGCTGGCATCACGCGACACAATGATTTCGACCAACGGTTGAGTACGTTCTTACTGCCAACGCAGCATACCTCACCAAGTTCGATACTCGACTAAAAGCGCCAGCTGCGATGAGGTGCGAACGAGAGATACAAACATCACTGGAGAAGAGTCGCAGCTGTTGCCGGGCGTGTTGTTGAAAATGCGGTAATAGCTGTCCGCCACAGGGCCGACGTTGTCGTCGCAAGGGTACGAAAAGGGGCACCAGAACGCATCATCACAACATCGCATCCTACTTGCTGTTGAAGATCAATACTGGGTATACATCGCAGCTCCACTCAATAGAGATCTGGCCGTCCGACGTTCAAGCAATATCGCATATCTCCAGATACTCTCATTGCGATGGCTGCTAGAAGCGCCTGGCTTACCTTTTGCATATCGAGTTGATGCTTTGACAACAATGCTTGAGTTCAAGCCGGCGGTGTTGAGAAGAAGCCCAAAATCGCCGCGAGAACCCAGACCACGGACTCACATTTCCCGGCGGCGAGTTAACGACTACATCTTCTCACCTGCAGACACCACTTCAATATCCAGGTGCCAAGCCCCGGCAGGTGAGTTGAAAATGCGGCCATCGGTGCCGACTGCCATGTACGATGCAGCCTTTTTGAAGAATGTCAGGCACGTGCGGCAAAAAAAAATCATCTCACGCTCCGACTCCTTATTCTCGTTCGTCATTGTCAAGCTCAATTGCTTATTCCATATTTTCGCGTATGTCGCTACTTTATTTCTGGAGATAATGAATGACCCGATTCGTTTCGTTCATTGCGCAGTGCCCGATGTAACTCTCGAAACGCCATATTCATGGTATTCGGAGGGAACTGCCGCGTGCACCGCACCCGCCCGCAGCGTATCTGGATACCGAAATCAAGACACGTTCTCAAAACGGCGCATTCTGGCATACGAGGTCCAGCTCTCTCGGTACGCTCCCTCAGTCGGCTTTCGCGTTTTTAGCCCGAATTTGGTTGGCCTAATGCTTGTTCGGCTTCTGAAAGCTACATCGGAGCTGCCAGACAACTCTCCCGCGGAGTTTTTTTTTTCGAATAGAAGTTCGAGAGCCCGGGTAATACAATCGGAGCCGGGGAAAGCCCACTCGGGGGCTTAGGTGTGTGTGTGTGTGTGTGTGTTGTTGTTGTTGTTATTGCTGTTGTCGTTCATCTTGAGAGGAAGTTGAAGTGACCGCAGTGGCTTCTTTGGCCAGGCTGGCGAGGACAATCATGGCGACCGCAAGGACGCCGTTGCGCGATTGGCTGGTGGTCGGCCGGCACTGCCAAGAATGCGTCGAGTAGAGGAGCGCCATGTCTCTGAACACTCTGACGGCCTCTTTGACAACGGGGTCGAAGTCGACGAGTTGGGGGGCGTCGAGTTGGCAGCGGTACTCTTCCTGAAAGCGGCGCATCTGGATGGGACCGCCGATCAGCGGGAAGCTTCAGAAGTCGATGCAGTTAACGTCATCGTCGTCGCCGAAGTAGGCGCACTTGACTGCTCGCATAAGGATCTGGCCTCCGGAGAGGTCGCCGAGAAACCGTGGGCGACGAGGAGTTCGGAGAATCGTCTAGGCGGCGGACGTAGGTGCGGGGGAGTCTTACTCGGTCGCGCCGGCGGCCAAATCGAGCGTCGCGAAGTATTCGAGGTCGCGATCGAGCTGGCCGACGCGGCGCAGCTTAGGCGCCCAGTCGACGCAGACGCTGGCGCAGGGAGTATCGCAGACCCGATTGGCGCCGTTCTCGAGGGCGGCGTAGACGCGGCGGAAGGCGGCGAGGAGTGCGACGGCGCTCGCGGCTCGCGCCTTTCCAACAATGCTCAACGGAGCGCACGTTTTCGGTCTTGGCGTGTGCGAACTGGGTGCCCTGCTTGAGCCGCGAAGACAGCGACCCCTCCAGCACCATCTCCTCCTCGTCCTCAAATATCGTCGTCAAATATCCACTTGGGACCAATCTCAACTCATCTATCTGGGCACGTACGTCATCAGGGTTAGGGATCTCGCCCAACGAAAGACACTATGTCTGACCAGGTAGAGGTACTGCGGCTCCACCGCGAAGAGCGGCGACCAGAACAACATAAAAAAAGCAATGCGCGGGTGGGAGCCATAAAAGAGGCCCACCAGAAGGTGGAGGAGTTTTGCAAGCTGCTGCATATAAAACCGTCGGCCAAACTCGAGCTCCAAAAGTTGTTTCAGGAGTTTGATATGAATCACGATGGTGGCGTCGATCTGCGCGAGTTCCGGACAAGGCTCAAGGAGCCGCTCGACCGGTTACCATTGCTGCGGCGGGTGTTCGCCTCGATGGATGCGGCGCATGACGATAGTCTGGGAATTTTTGAGTTCTTTGTCGGATACTATTCGCTGTGCACCCTTCCGCACGGCGACTACATGATCCGCTTTTTGTGGGAAATGTACGACGAAGGACATCGAGGTCGATTGAGCGAGGAGACCTTCAGAGCGCTCATCAGGGAGTCGATGGCGGCGTGTTTGCCCGATTACCTCGTGAGGGTCGGCGAGGAGCTAGCGCCGGAGATCATGCGAAAGCTCAAAGAGCTGCGCTCGAATGCGGAGCCCTGGATGAGCATGAAGCCGGGCGAAATCGTAATTCGGATCGACCAGGACGGCCATAGCCACGTCGCGGTGGTGCGGTCGGCGACGGACGAGACCATTACGGTCCAAGACGTCTACACGGTAGACAACCCGCTCGGTTGGACGCAGGGCCGCGACAACACGTTTACCTATTCGACCGCCAAGCACAACGTGTCGGCTCGTGTGTTATACCACGAGCCCGGGACGCCACTATTTGACGACAAGCTCGAGAAATTCCTGGTAATAACGGCGGACCGAAACGACGACGGAGCGATAACGCTCAAGGAGTTCCGGCGGTTGTTGCGGCGACGCGTCTCAAAGGGCGAGCCGTCGCCCTACGCCGCCATGCTTGAGCTTAAGAAAAAAGTCCGGGCTACGTCGGGGCTGACCGACACCTTCTGGGACCACCAAGCACTAGAGCTCATCGTACAAATAGAGAAGCACGGCGTCTGGAACGCCGCCGAGCTTTATCGCAAGGAGCTCCTAGGCCATCGATTGGAACGCCCGCCGCGCAAGTACGGCGGCGAGCAAGACGGCGATCAGCTGCGGGCCAAGCCGCGCCGCACCCAGCTTGACGGCGAGGAGATGATCGAGGTTTTCGCGAGGAACGCGCGCCACGCCGCGCTCGTCGGCGACGTGCCGCTCGAGGATGTCGACGGGGCTGCGCTCGTCGCGGGCCACGACGAAGCCACGAAGCTTGATCGTCTTGCCGAGACGTCCAAGCTCGAGGTCACCGTCGAGAGCGCGGTTGGCTTAGCCAAAGCCGACGCCTCGGTGGTCGCAGGCTTGTGGGGTCTCGTTCGACGCCAGAAGCAAAAGTCCTCGAGCGACCCGTTTTGTACCGTACGAGCCGACGATGCCGAACTCGGTCATACCCAAGTCTGCCGCCAGAATCTCGATCCGCTTTGGAACATCACATTCGAGGTATCCAGGGTCCCAAGGAAGCTCGAGGTAAGAATCTGGGACTGGGACGGCAAGGACAGGCGCCAGCCGTTGGGCTTCGTCACCGTCCTTCGTCCGCAGATCCGTAAGATCAGCAAGACTCGGAAGAAAACCATCGCCCTCAAGATCCAGGGCAGGACGACCGACGATCGCGATGCGACTGGGACGCTTACGCTGCGTTTGAAGTGGATCGCGCCTCCTAAGACGACTCCAGACGATCAAGAAGCCGCGGTCGCCTTGGAGAATACGAATAACGCGCGCCAGCTCGAAAAGGAGCATGAAAGCGAGGACGCCAACGACGAGTTGAGCGCCAACGCGCCACAGTTCGTCGAAGAACCGTATGTCGTGCCACCGATGCCCGCGATCGAGGTTTCATGGCTCCGCTCGATGCCCGAGACGTGTCGCTGCGGACTTCGTCCCCCCCCCTCCGCGCTCGACATGCTTCGCCACGTCGCCAACTGCCCCACTGCACTGGATGACCCAGACAGCCTCGTTGACATGCTATACCTGGCTCGCTGGCTTGACCCCAACTTTGATGCCAAGGAGCGCAGCAGACTCGATCACCTCGGCCGGGCGACGTCGTGCACGGAGAAGCAAGGGGCCTCGCCCGTGGTTGTACCTAATAGTAAAGGAGTTGACCCCGGGCAGCACGACAAGGAGAAGAAACGCCGACGACGACGAACAACGCCGAACGGGCTTCCCGAACTGCCGCGGTCAGTCCTGAAGTCGTTTTCGGCGATGAAGGACGTTGTGATCGACGTGCCTTCCCTCGCACCTTCATGCCCAGGGCATCCGAAACCGCCGACTGAGCAGGGATCCTATGGTGATGACAAAGAAGCGGAAAAGTTTCCAAGAAGAGATTAATAAACGTACGTAAAAAAAAGATGCGCCGAAGGTCCACCGAGAGAGTGGCCGCCGGATGTGTGACGCCGGCCAATAAACAAATAAGACTACCGGATAGTCGCCGGCGGGCGTCGATGCGCCGGAGCATCGCGAGGTGCTGGAAAGGCTCGACACCACCTGCCACCGTGAAGTCACCGTCGTGCAGGCACCGTCGCGCAGACGCTGACAGCGGCGTTTGAGAACAAAATGATTAGAAAAATCAACAAACAAATCCTTCCGGCCACAAGGTACCTTTACAAGTCAAGTGCTGGTCATTCTCTTCACTCCTGCTTGCTTCTTTAGATTCCTGCAAATTGGTCGAAACGAGCAAATCCAAACTCGCATAGCAAGAAGCCGTTTAAGCGCACACCGTGAGCTCAAAATCTTTCAAGCCGCAGAAGCAATACCATCAGCTTCAACTAACAATAGCTCGTGAACGCGCGACCGGCGGTACTCGTCAGGGGTTCTTATATGAGCATGGCGGGTGCTGTCTCCTGCTGCAAACCAACCAATGGTCTTCAATGCTCAAGTTCATTGCTGCTATGGCGGCTTCTTCCAACAATGTGCACACGTTGATGAAGGACGCTTTCGCCTACAGCGACGTCAAGTTGCACTTTAATCATCAACTAGAATTTACAGTATGTGCGAAGAGTCAGAAGAAATCAGCCGAAATCATTTTCTGGCTAATAAACTGTGAGTTTCGGTCCGATAATTACGAAATAATATACATCCTTGTCTGACACTGTATAGACTACACAATCGTATGTATCCTTTGATTCTTGAACCTTAATCTCTTCTGAACGTGCGACATCCGTCCTCCCAGCGTAGGTTGGCATCTCGTCGCCTCCAGGGCGGGCCGGTTGGAAGCCGGAACGTCCGCAGTGGGATGGGCTACGGCCGGGGGGGGCAGAAGGAAAAGTTAACGACAAGATGGTTGTAAGTCAATCGCGGTTTCCGCGTCGCAGGGCGACTGGAGTCACTCCCCCCCCCGCCCCCTTCTGCACACCTCGTCTGAAGCCCTGTAGTTCTGATCCTGCGCGCTACGGCGTTGGGATTATCCGTCCCTTTAGCACTCGGCTGCCATATAGTTATATGTATCCTTATTAGTTCTTTTGATACCGATGGTACGACAAATTGCTGAGTTTATGACTTTTTGAAATTAGTACCCTGTGACGACGCGCGCGAGGCGCTGCTCGCCGAGGCCGGCTACTTCATGAAGATGTGCGATTTACCCAAGCCGGTGCCCGTCGCCAACGTGACTTGCCGGCAGGTCGCCGTCGAGCTCAGCTTCTTCGATACGCATGCAAAGCAGCCCCAACTTACCCGCCAGCTCATGGACAACAAGAAGAGAATGCGGTAGCGCAACCGTCAGCAGTTTCAGGTGTTCGAAGAGATCGGGCGCGAAGTTGACGCCGGCGTAGGCGGAGCTGGTGCGAGTCCGCCGAAGACGCAACGTGGCGCTCGCCGATGCGGGATCCGTGATCGCCACCACGCTACTGCCCGGCGGCCAGACTGCCCACTCCCGGTTCAAGATCCCGCTGGAGCCGGACGATTCCTCATTCTAGAACATCACACAGCGTCGCGATGCAAACCAGGACCGTCATTGCCGAGGCCAAGTTCCTGAACTTGGACAAGGCTTCGATGACGCACAAGTTTTGCGTGGAGGCCCTCGACCGCACGCTCCGCAACGTCCTCGAGAGCGACGATTTTTTCGGCAGCAAAGTGGCAACTCCGCGTTTCCGTCACCTCCCACATAAGGCATTATTATGCTCTGTTGACCTTCTTTTGCCTTCCCACCGCACCGAACGGCTTGGCCTACCGAACTGCACGGCGGAAACACGATTGTACTGCTATTCTAATGATTAGCAACAACAAGGACAAAAGAGCCAAATGGATGTCTAGCGCGGAGGAAGAGGAAAATAAAGAAAAGACCACAGAGCTGTGCGAGTCTATACTTGTATGAGTTTGGGTACCTACATTCTCAAAACCCCCCACTTCCTCCACTAGCGCCTCCTTCTTGTTCCGGAGGGGTTAACCTTATCGAGCGCGAAAATACTGAGGGGCAATAGCCTCTGCTGTCGCTGAGGCGCTTACTGTCCCCCCTTCCTTTCCTGCTCGAACGGCTGAAACGCACAGAACGTTGCCGTCCACAGACAACACCAATCTCCGGATGCCGATTATGATGAAAAGCGGTCGACCCAGTACCAAATCTGCCACGCTGAGGGTCAACTATAAGCTTCTGCCCATAGTGATACAGCTATAGGCCGGCCGGGTAGACTGGCGCGAAATCCGTAGCGCGCGGGACCAGGATCACAGGGCGGCGTTCAGACGGGAGTGCGAAAGGGGTGGGGGGGGGGTTGGGGAGAGTGGTCGCCTGTGGCCATACGACACGATCTTGGACGAGGGCTATGCATCACTTATGAGACTGCGCGCTCTCGATCAACTTCGCCTTCAGCGTCCTTCAGTGTTCCCCCGACAATACCCCACTCTACCGCAAACGCTCCGGCTGCCAACCCGGCCTGTCTGGGAGGCGAGCAGGTGCCAACGAAGGCCGGTTGGGCCGACACTGTCGCAAGGCGCTAGTTCAGAAGGCGCCGTCCTCCATCGCGACCGCGCGTGGGGGTCAGCTGCTCACCTAAATTAGCCAGAGGTTGCGCACCACCCGATGGCATCCCCCTCGTGCACCCTTTCGTTCCTCGAATCGCTTGTTTAGACACTCTGGCCTTTTCATTAAATGGCGCCGGCGTTCAAGACATACACTTATCGGGATCTACCGGCATCATCGTCTCAAAGTCGATTTCGCACTCTTCTTCCTCCTCCACGAGTGGTTCTGCTTCTGCTTGCGCCGGCATGGACTTGGGATCATCCGAGGCGAGGCTTTGATGTCTGCACAAATGGCGCTGCGTGACGAAGTGCGCGGGGACGAAGGCAGCGCCGCAGGTGATGAGCGCAACACCGAGTAAAAACCGAAGGCCCAACATCGCAACACGTGCCGCCGTAGTCGGGACGATGGAGCAGCAAACCGTTGCGTTACAACGGCCGTGAATTTTTTTAGAAACATTTTGAGGGGCTCCGTAGTGAGAGGGAGCCGAACTCGCCGCGGAAGGAGTCTTCCATCGCTGCAAGCTCCTCCAATTTACGTTGCAGCATCGTCTGCTCTTCTCGACTCTGCTGTGTCTGGGTCATCGGGCTATTTCGTGCTCTTTCGACTTCCGGATGAGCGGGTGGTACAATGGGGTCGACCGCAGCTCTTGGCGGCGAAGGCAGCTCTAGAAGCGCCCCGATTTGCGCTTTTTGGCTCATTCGCGACGAACGGACACTAGCGTGATCGTCTTGTTGGTTGACTGTCGTCTGCGAATCGGCGACGCTCGAGTCCGTGGGCGGGGTCGTGGCAGTGACGAGGTCGTAGGACAGAGCTTCCTTCGACCAGCGAGCTCGCTCTTGCCGCTTGGACGTGGTCGCGGGTGCAGACTTGTTCGACAATCGCAATTGCCGTCCGCGCGATTTTTTCTGGCGCGCAATCAAGGTCGGATCGCACGACTTGACACTTGCGCTCGAGAGATGCCCGATGTTGCTTTGTATCGAACTTGACATTGTGAGCATTGACCGCTCGTTGGTGCCACTCGACTGCCTACTCCCCTGGTTGCGTCCGTCGCCGGTGTCGTTTCTCCCCCAAACAATAGAGCGTTCTATATTCGACACAGCACTCGCCGCTAGACTCAAAACCGGAGAATGCGCCTGCTCGGGTTCCACTGGTCGTACGTCGTCGTAGGACTCGTCTAATTCGAGAGAACACGACCGAACTGTTTGATAGTTCGTAGCACTGCGTTGACTCGCGGGACTTGCCTTCTCGCACTTGTGCTTAATTTGGGAGCATTGAGACTCCAATGCTGCTGGCAATGAAACGAAGGACTGCTCAATCCAAGACATGATGGGGGGACCCTGGTGGTCCCCTGTTGCAGAAGCGCCTGAATTTTTGAACGCATGCTCGTCCTTGCTTCTGGTACCTCCGTAAGAAGACTCCAAAGCTGCTGGCAACGATGCTAATGATTTCGCGATCCATGGAGCAGGAGAGCCCCTGGGTGCATCCTCAGCTGCGGTAGTGTCTTCGGCGAGACGAGAGTTCGTGAAAATACCGTCGCCGTGCTTCAGAGGGATGCCGCTCGGGGACTCCAATGCCGCTGGTAGAGACTCGAGAGAGTGCGCAATCCAAAGAGCGCGAGAACTGCCGGGAAACTCCTGTCTTTTATCATTCGTGGCGTCCTCGACGATGCTCGCTTGAGCCGGTGTGAGCTGCGAGCAAGATCGGCCTGTTGAATGCGTGAGCACGGTGTCATCCCGGTGCCCTGAGGCGGACGCAAATGCGGCGCATAAGGACGGACCGTCTTGATTGCCCTCTGTCGAGTCGATTGTGGACGGCGGACCATAGCGAGTGTTGAGAACCATCAAGCGATTCAAATTCTGCACGTCGTTCTCCCCCGATTGACTGCCGTTAACAGTCTTCGAAGTCGAATCAGAATCGCTGCCCAATTCAATCGATCGTTCTTGGGTGTTTGCTGATTGACACGACTCTTCGTGCGACGAAGGTAACGCGCGCGACTCCATAGTCGCAGGGCGCTTCGTTGTTGTCTCAACCGCGGTCGTGCTCGGGATTGCAGTCCACGATCGCGCAAGCGACATCCTCTTCGGTGCCTCTCTCAAATAGGAGTCCGGGGTTGCGGGCTGGTCTAGAGACTGGTTGTCTTCGATTTCCATAATTTCTGGCGAGCAGTTCAAGGTGCCGAATTTCTCCGACGATGTCGTTTGCGAAGGGTCTACCATGAGTGTGGGACTGTCACGCACACCACTATTGCTGGTGCTATCTGCGTTTGGAGAGACTCCCTCATCGAAAAAGCTGGCACATGGTGATACTTCATCCTCCGTCGAAATCAACGTAGAGAGGTGCTCGGCATTGGTCGCCGCCGCACTTCGACTCAAAAGGGCATTTGTGGGATGCTGGGCTGTGGCCGATTGAATGAGTACGCCGGTGCTGCTACCGTACTGTGACCTGTGCGCCAAAAAAAACAAATCGGCATGGATGTTTCTATAACAAAGATGGAAGACTCACGACTTGTCTGTCTCCGGCTCTTCCAGAACAGGGGACAGCATGTCATCCTCGTATTCGTTAGTACCGAGTCGAGCTACTCGGAGAAGAAGACTCTGGGTCGGTGGCAACCCCTCGAATTGAAACGACGAAGGTGTAATCTCGTTCGTCTCTCCAGTCTGCGGGAAGACGCGCGTAGATCCCACGTGCTCTTCCTGGACATCCACTTGGCGTTGCGGCGGAGAGTCGTTAGCCGTAGTCTGTGCGAGCTCTAAGGACGACGATGATGTCTCCACCGACACCAACTCTTGGCTGCGTCTCTGATAAGCCAGCGACGTGCGGGCCTCTGCCGCGTCAAACGACGGCGCTGTCTCTGCCGGAACGACTTCTTGGCAATGACCTTGGGAATCTGAAGGCGCGCCGAACGTCGGCGTAGGCGGATATAACGCCAACTCCGCCGAAACGAGTTCTTGGTGGTGTCTTTGAAAATCCAGCGACGCGCGGGCTACTGCTGCCATCGCTAACGATTTTGTCTCCTCGGCTGGCACGATTTCCTGGCACCATCTCTGGAAATCCAGCGACTCGCTGGCCGCCGTACCCGACGATAATGCTGTATCCGCTGCCATGATTTCTTGGCAATGACTCTGGAAATCCAGTGATACGCCGGCTGCTGCCGTAGCCGTCGTCGCGTATGTCGGCGTGTTCGAGTCGACGCGAGGAGATTCCGACGACTCACTTTCGGAGGGCGCGTCTGATGTCGAGGAGCCGTCGCGCACAGAGCAGCGGGCCGACGGCGGCGTCGATTTTGGAAGTTCCGACTTTACACTACGCGAACCGAAGGCTATGTGGACTTTAGCCTCGCGTCGGGCAACTTGCGAGTTGCGGGCTGCGGGACGACCAATCACCTGGAGAGGTCCGTCTGGTACGTCGTGGACTGTCGGGAAAGCGGCGTCGCGAGTATCGATCGCCGCCGGAAAATCGTGAGTCGGGGGGGCTGGCGACACCGCGTCGCGCGTCGAGAAGACAGCCCGCAGCTTGCACGAAGGACCGATGGAAATACCATCGAGCGCGTGGAAATCGATGCTCCCGCCAAATGAACGTTTCACCATGGACGGCAGGTCGACGCGCCAGCTCAACCACCCGCCACGAACGTCGTCAAAAACTCCTGCGAGGGGGACTTGCGCGTGCAATGGAGTGCTCGTCATCGACGCGAATGCTGTCGACAGAAGCATTCGCCGTCTGTTTCCGCTTGCGTCTGACACGAGGAGTTCAACGGAGAAGGCACAATGACCTCCCCCAGGAAGAAAAAGCTGGAATACGATCCACTTGTGCACGAGTCCAAGGGCACCCGTGCGCGCATGCGTGCTTTCCCCAAGAGACAGCCGCGTTCCCGCGCCACCTTCGATGACCCATGTGTATCCCTTCGTCGCGGTGTCGAAGGCGCGGCGAACGCCGCCCGTTGCCTTTAATCGATACCGCTTCGCAGGATCCTTGCCACCGGCGTCGAACACCAAGCACGACTGGCCCCCTTGATAGTAGAAACGTGAAGAAGCCATCTCGTGGGTGTGGCACGCGTAACGACTAGTACCGGTACTGAGTACCACCCCCCGCGTGTTGTTGGATTCGGGGCCAAGGTGTGTTGCTCGAAATCAGGATCATTGGAGCCCGCCATAGACCCATCCGATGCCGCCCGCATGGGGGGAACCCCGTTAGTCGAGGCTGCGCATCCCTGAAGAAACCTTGCAGGTGGTATGCATTTGCACGCCCGTGGGTTCCAACTTGTACACCAGCATCCTTTACTTATCATCTTAGACTATGGTGCCTGTGACGAAACGGACGTTGGATAGAAGTGCGGGGGAGTTTCTTCGGGCTCATGTCAGCGACGTCTGCTTCGACCGATGCCGCCGGACGCCGGTAAAGTGGGGCCATGATCGACCGCTCGCTGTTGGATCGTTGCCTTTGCAAGTGGGAGTTGCGCAAGTTTGTGGGCTCGTCGACGATCTGCTTGTGCGGGTTGTTGTGCATCTTGCTGGTGGTGGCTGCTATCCTTTGGGCAACAGTGACGTCGAGGGGAGCCGTTGTCACAGCATTAATGAGGCCTGTGCGGGCAGCCACGGACCGGAAATGAAAGTAGTAGAGCGCGTACTCGCTCGCGCGGACGGTCGGGTTGAAATTGAAGGCCGCGAGCAGCGCGAGTTCGAGTTGATTAATCCGTTGTATTTTGAAGTCGGGACATACGTAACACCAATCGGCGTTGACGGGCGACTCGTCGTCGCAGACTTTGGAAGCTAAGATCATCGTGCTGAAGACGATTGATCTCCAATTGCGCGGCGTGAACGAGAGCGCTCCATCGTGTGCCCTGAGGAGGCGTTCGATGTAGATGAACGCAGTGACAATGCACTCGACGTGCATCTCTCCACGAGAGTAGACCATGCGCATGAATTCGATGAGCTCCGAAATGGTTGGTATCGGCGCGTCGTCGTCGTCGTCGTCGTCGACATCGTCGTTGGCGTCGTTGAAGACAGTAAGCGAACCTTTGATATTGCATCTGGAGAACGTGCTGCTGTTGTCCGCCGCGTGAGTGGTGGTCATGAAAGCGAGGAGCACGGTACACACGCATTGAATTGTGGCCTTGACGTCTGGTTCGTTAAGCATCGAGTCGACGTAAATGCTGCCGGTCGAATTGAGGCGCGTGAACGAGGGTCTCTCCTCCTCGTGGTCGTCGCCAAAGTCCTTGTCTACCAAGGTTATCAACTGCGGGAAGCACTTGTTGTTGCTGTCCATGATGAGTCCCTGCGATCTGGCGCGTCTCGTCTCGTATGGAGCTTTTCGCTGTCTCTTGAACGCCTCGTCGTTGAACGACTCGTCGATCGAGCGAGCGCCGCATCCATCCATCGAGTCCGTGCGCTTTCGCGTGTGGGACGCCGAGATGTCGATGTCGACAGCCAAGAGGCCGTTGGCGAGGTTGCGGTGAATGTTTCTCTCCATTTGCCCAAAGTCAAAGGTCACTTCCTCGGAGAAGCGCGGCTCCGCGTCGATGCTCGATTGCCTCGACGATTGACCCGAGAACGCGTGGCACGTTCGATCCTCCGGAGGAGAGAAAGAGTAGGCAGCAGCAGCAGGGAAGACCTGTCGGTTGTTTGGCGGCGGCTTCTTGTCGAGTCGATGGGCTGCGTCGAACACGACGTGAGTGGCGCGACTATCTATTTGTGAACAACAACAACAACAACAACAACAAGGCTCATCACTCGCCTTCGATTGGGCTCACGCTGCTGCTGGAGTGCGTCGAGCCCCCCGCAAAGAGACTCCGCGAGAAGAACCGAAGAATACCGGCGCCCATTTTGACGTCGAGTCGTCGTTGCTTCAGCGCCAATGGGGCAATAGGAAACTGTGCGGGCAGGAAAAGTTTATATTAGGGTCGTCTGCTGCTGACTCCTCGTTTCTAGAACTACAAGAGATACTTCGCCGTTGGATGATGACGTCACCCGAAGGGCGTCGTCAGAGCTGGCACCTCGCCGCTCCTCCGGGGGCGCTCGCACGCGACGGTCGAGTCCACGCGACGATCGAGGATCGGCACGTCACGTGCGTCTCGACCCAGCTGCGCGCCAGCCAGGAAGCCCCAGGTTGATTCGGCGGGGCAGAAACGTGTTTGCGTTGGACTCGATTTGCTACCATGCCGGAGGGCCACTCGGGGCGGGTCAGTGGTTTACCGGCTGCGCCCATCTGCGGCGCAGGGAATATTGAAGATATTGTCGTCGACGGCGAGAGCATTCCCTGCGTGCGGCGTCTCTTGGAGACGGACGACGTGTCTTAGAAAAGAAAAAAATAATGGAATGTCGCTTACGCAGGTCCGCTGCCCCTGGCATCACTACCTCATCTCGTTGATCGACGGGGAAAAATGGTATAGCGCCCTCGAGCGCGACGATTCTGGTTCGTGGCGTGCTGTTTGTGGCCCAGCGTGCGCGATTGTCGTCGCGTCTAACAGGCGCGCTGGTTCCAGCGGGGTGCGTGCGAGAGAGGCTTGTCGCTTTGAAAAAACATTTCTGCTGTGGAAGACGTGTGTTCGTTCGCGTATCAGGTGGCGATCGTCCGAAGAGCGGCTCCAACGGGTACTAACTGCGCGGCGGGGGCATAATAACCGCGCGCAGGTCCACGACGTCGAGGAACGGCCCGACGGCATCTACGTGCGGCTCCGCCTGGAGGGCGAGATTCGGTCCGACAACTACGCCTTCCGCTCGGATTGCGCCGCGGGACTCTCCCGGCGGCGGAGAGCTGGAGGGAATGACGCGGGGGCCGACGGACGTCGCGGGAGAGCTGGTGGAAACGACGCGGGGGCCGACGGACGTCGCGGTTTTTTTTTTCGGCGAAGCTAAAATATTGGAGCGCTCAAAGGAGGAGAATATAGCCGAATGAAGAACCAGCTAAGCGCGCTGAGAAATTATTAAGGGGGCGCGTTGCGTGGGCACCAGATGGTTTGTTTTCGCGCGTGCAAACGACGCGCCTCGAGCCGCTCTACGCGCAGCGTAGGTCCAATAAATCGGCGTTGTGTGTGTGCGTTTCTCGCGTGCATGCCCCGTCGGGCGTTATTTAACAATGGGCTTAATGCATTGAATACTCTAGGACATATATAAACCAACGAGACTTCTAAGGACGAAGAGAGACTCCCGAACAGGCGTCTGTGAGGCCGGCCCCGTGCTACCACCACCACACTGGCGGCAGCAGCACCAGAGGGGACCTGGGACCTTGTTTTGCTGAGGCCTGTCTACTCGACATCTCGCGCCGCCGCCCAAGGTCGTTCGTTCCTCGTCGCCAAACAAGTTGTAGGAACGGAAAAATACGTTGGGTCAGAACATCATCAAGGCACGTTCTTTTGCACGCACGCGTCCCCAGATGGCCCCTATTGAAGTTCACATGCTCACGTGGCACTCCCTGGGAGTTTCGTCCGCGCCAGTCATCATTTTTGAGCCTTGGTCATCTTTTTGAATCGCCACGCGAAGCGCGCCAGGCACGATGCAGATGCACGCGTTTTTCGTGTGGGTCGCGACGAGTGTCGACGCGCTCCAGCAGCAGTCGTGTGGTGCCGGGCGGCGAGAGTTCATCGTCGGCGCGGGCGCGGTCGTCGCTGCGCCGACCCCCCCCGGGCACGCGTACGGCGGCGAGAATGGCGCATTAGACGCTGCCGTCGAACTGGGCGCGCTCGGGGGCACGAGGCCGTACGTCGTCCACGACGGGCGCGAGCTCCAGTCGGTGAACCCCCGCGACGCCGTTGCCATGCTGATCTCGGCCGACACGATCTGGCTGGGCGAACATCACGAAGCTCAAAACGACCGCGAGATGCAGGCGGGCATCATCGCGGCCATCGCGGTCGCCAAGGCCAGGCGGAATCAGCGGCCCTGCGTGGGGGTCGGGTTGGAGGCGGTGCGCGCCGAGTTCCAACCGGCGCTCGACGCGTACGTCGCGGGAGAGTTTGGAAAGAACGTCGACGCTCTGCGCGTCGCGGCGAGGTGGGACGAACACTGGCCCTTTCCCATTAGCTCGTACGCGAGCGTGCTGGATATGTGCCGCGAGCTGGGCTTGCCTCTGGTTGCCCTCGGCGCGTCCTCGGACGAGCTCGCCGCCGTCGAAAAGGACGGACTCTCCGCCCTCGACGTCGCCGGCTGGGAACGTCTGAGTCTGCCCGAAGGCGCCGCGAGCTTCGCTTCCTTTTCCTCGACACGGGCATTCAATCGCTACGCCCACGACGTCCTCTCGCCCTCCATGATGGAAGACCCTGCCTTCGCAAACCAGTTTTGCTCGCGCATCGTGTGGGACGAGTCGATGGCCGCTCGCGCGGCGGAGTGGATAGAAGCCCACCACCGATCCGACCCCACGCTCGTTGTCCTCGCCGGCGCCGAGCACGTCACCTTTGGCTGTGGCGCGCCCGCGCGCTGCGCGCGCCGCCTCGACCGCACCGGCGACCGCTTCGCGGCTAAATCAGTTTTGTTGAACCCCCGACCCGACGACTTCGTCATCCCCCCGGCGGGCGCCAACGGGCCCCTCACCCTCGGCCTCAAGTTTGCCGCCGACGACGACCAACCTAACACCGAGGAGGCTTTTAACATGGCGCAGGTCGACTCCCGGGGCTCGACAAATCTTCCGCTCTCCGACCTCGTCTGGTTCTCTCCGTGGACGCCCGACTGCGTCTAGCGTCTCTCTCCACGCGGGCGGTCGGTCGGTCGGTCGCTCGGTCGGTGGCCTATTTCTTGTACATGTCTGCCGTGTTCCGCCGTCTTTCATGTTGTGTGAATGTCCGTGTCTCTACTAGCCCCTGCTTATATCGCCCTTGTCCTGCTCGCTGATCTCATGTCTATACACGTCTACTACATGCTCATTTTCCCTCGTCGTTGCCATTGCCATTATATATCACCGTCGTCGTCGTCGTCGTCATCGTCGAATACTCTGCGTCGTTATGCTGCTATCACCCGCCCCGTATGTTCAACCACCCACCCGATACATCATGTTTCTTCTTTCTACTAAGTCGACGTATTATTATTATTATTCATATTAAACACCTGTCCAAACGAATGTAGACAAACAATCAGGCCGCCCCGTCCTCGGCGGCGGCGGCGACGACGACAGTCGCGTCGTCATCCTCCTCGTCGTCTTCTTTGAGCGCCGGTGGAGGTATAGTCGGGGGGGCGCCGCCGAGGGAGTTGGCGCGGACTTCCTTCTCGATGCGCACGAGCTCGGTCATCGCCGAGGTCCAAAGGTCGCGGTCGAGTCGAGTTTCGAAACACAAATCGAGGGACCGGTCGAGCGTCACGAGGGAGAGGTAGCAGTCGGCATCGCGTCGGTTCGCGGTACGTTTGAGGACGTCGGTCTCGACGCCCGGGACGACCCTGTCGACCGAGGCGAGTTCGATCCCTTGCATGCCGTGCTTGCCCTTCCAGGTCAAGTACATGTAGAGATACAAGTCGCCTTGGACGAGGGACAGCTGAAATCGTTTCTTCTGAGGCTTGCCCGCGCGAAACGGGTGCTTCAGAACAGTCACGCCGCCGGTGGTGAAGCGCTCAAAAAGGGCGTACGCTTCTTCCGAGAGCGTCGCGCGAATCGTGTACATCGTCGCCGCCATGGCCGTGTAGATCGCGTTTGGTGAACTCAGGACGTCTCCGGGGCTCGTCGTAGAATTGTCGTCGCGGCAAATCGGGTGTGCGTCGTAGGCGGGCAACACGGCTTCCTTGTACCAAAAACTCCCGCGCAGTCGGTAGAGTTCGCCCGCAAATGTCGCGTGGTACCACGCTTGGAGGTCGCGCGCGGCGTTGGCCTGAGCATGCAACGTCCATTGCGAAGCATCAGCCTTCATGCGCGCAGCGTTCAAGTCTCGCACAAAAGTTACCCAACATTCCCAGCCCCACTCAAGCCCTTGGATCCGACGAAGATCGCGCCATCTCAAAACCCGCCGCTCCCCGGCCTCAAACCTGAGCCTTGATTGCAGCCGCGAGATCTCCACCTCCATTCCCAACGGGGGTCGTCGCTTCGCTTCTCGGAGGGTTTGACGGAGGATTATTATTAGGGTAAGCAAGCAACAAAGACTCTTTTCAAGTTTGTACGAGTCGAATGATGAGAAAAATCGCTGCTGCCTCCACGACGCTCCGCGGCGCATCTCTGCCTCCGGCAACCTCGATCCTCCTGACGCGCTCCGTCTCTTCACGGCGCGAACGCGCGCGCGAAGCGCGGCGAGCCCGAGCTCATCCTCCTCCGCCGGTCCAACAACCAGTCCAGCACCATCCGCACGCCGTCCAGCAGCACAGTCCGCCCCCGCCGCCGACGACGTACGCCCCTCAGCAGCAGCAGCCGCCGCCCCGGCCAACATTTCTCCAAAACATGGTCACCTACGCCTCGCTCGGCATCGGCGTCTCCGTGGGCATGACGGCGGTCGGCGTCTTCTTTAAGCTCCTCGGCTTCTGACGCGACCCTTGCGGCGGTGGAAGAAGAATTCCTCGCGCGCTTAATTTTAATTTAATAATATGGGAGGGGCCGCGCGTGGGCTTGTTGTGTGCGTCCTCGCTCGCGTGGTGTCCCCTTCCTCACGCTTCTTCTTCTTCTTCAACTTTGAAGCAAGTAATAAATAAATAAACCCCGGTGGTGCAAAAAAAAAAAAACCCTAGTTTCGGAGTGACGTAATTCGAACCCGAGGTACCCTCTGTGTGACGAAGGTCGTGCGAACCCGATATAGATGATGGTGTCCAAGAAGAAGAAGCAAGCGCTCCGCGAGGAGTCAAGATTCAGTCCGACGTACCTCCAATGCTTCGACTTGAGCTACCGCGTCCGCGTTGGTGCCGAGCGCGTGCTGCGCGACATTAACGTTACCTTCGAGCCAGACAAGGCCACGGCCGTGGTGGGACCCTCCTCGAGCAACGCCTCTCTGTTCCTCCATGTCGTGTTGGGTCGGTGCTCGGGGCTGCGGACCGGGGACGTTTTGGTGAATGGGGCCGCGCGGTCGGTGGTCGAGTTGGGTAAGTTGGTGGCGCTGATGCCGCGCGACGCGACGCTGTTCTCGGAGCTCACGGTCAAGCAGTCGATCTATTACGCCGCCATGCTCCGCAGCCCCTCGACATTCAACAAGCTTGCCAGGTTCGCACGAGCCGACGTCGTGATCGAAAGATTCGGGCTCGCGAGAGTCCAGCATCAGCGGATCGGCGACGATAAGAATCCCGGCTTGTCGACGGGACAGCGCAAGCGAGTGCTGGCCTCGATCGAGTGTTTGTCTTTGCGACCTATTTTTTTCGCGAGCGAACCCACGGACGGCCTGGACTCGGCGGGCGCCAAAGCCGTGGTTGACGCCTGCGTTGTTGCGAGCACGATGCAGGGCCAGACCGTGGTCGTGACGCTGCAGCAACCATCTTCGGCGCTCCTCGGCGCCTTCCACCGCGTGCTGCTGTTGGCCCCGGGCGGCGCGGTCGTTTTTCACGGCCCCCCCGATACCCTTTGGGGCTATTTGAGCCAATGGACCACCCCATCCTCCTCCTTGTCGAGCAACGTCGCCGACTTTGCGCTCGAGGTGTTATGGAAGGAGGAGCCCGGGTCGTCTTGGGAGGAGCGCTGGCTCGCGTCGGACGAGCGCGCCAAGGCACTCTGCCGCCAGGAACGCGTCATCGCGACGCTCATGGACGAGGATGCCAAGCCACGCAAAAAAGGAATGATCGCCACCACCATCACCACCGAAAACAAGGTCTTCAAGCCGCTTAGCGGATGGGCTCGATATCGCATGTTGCTCCTGCGGAGCACGCACGTCTGGATCGCCAACAACTCGCTCGGGCTGCTCTCGTACAAGGTATTTGTTGCCGCCTCGCTCCTCACCAGCCTCGGTGTGATCGCCGTCTCCCGAAGTCCGTCGCGATTTAAGGACGTAGCGCGCTTCTACGCGATCGTCACGTTCTACGTCGCGATCACGCCCGCGACGCTCGCGACACCGAGCGAGCTCAAAGTCGTCAAGGCAGAGTTGGGTGGCGGCGCGTACTCGTTCAAGCCCTACTGGTTGGCAAAAGTAACGCTTCTCCTGCTCCATGCGGTGCTCCTCGCACTCCTCTCGATGGGCATGTTCTACGTGGTATTCGGCAAAAACGTCACCTCGGTCCGCTCGCTCGAGGGTTTCGCGGCGTTAGTTCTCCACTTTGCGACGTCGACGATGATGGGCACGTGCATCGGGGCTGTCGTCCCGATCGCCGTCGGAATGCAGCTCGTCGCGTTTTTGGTTGTTGTGGGGCTTATCACTACCACAGGAAGGCCGCCCCGCGCCTCGTTCGAGTCGAGAACCCAGCAGTATCCCGACGTGGCGTCGTCGTGGGTGCTCGAGGTGATCGAGGACATCAGGCGTCGTCGCGGGCGTGACGCACTCGCGGCGGCGTGGTTGTCGTCGACGGACAACAGCGAACGAAATGGCAACGACGACTCCTTCTTCTTCGGGCTTTCGTTTGCGCTGCAAGTCGCGCAACTGGTTGGCTTGTGCGCGTTTAGCTACTTTGCGACCGCGCACTTCGTGAGCGCGTACGAATCGCCCCTTGTCGACAGCGGCACGAGTGGGTTGACGACGTGCGCGGCCGTTCGAGCCGCGATCACGACCGCGACGACGACGACGACGACGACGAAGGCATTGGCGTCAAGGCTTAACACGAACACTCGTGATGATTCCCCGTCTCCCGACGACGACGACGACGTGGAAGCGGGCGTCGCGTCGACTTCCCCACTCCACCACCCCCAAAAGGTGGGCACACACTACGGCGCTGAGAAACGAAGCGATCTCGTGGAAATCACCACGCACGATCTGAGTTTCTGGCACGCGTCGACGGCGTCCGAACCGGGCAACGCAGCGCTGCGGTCGCTCAGCGTCACCTTCAACGTCGCGACGACGAACGTGCTCGTCGGACCTTCGGGATCGGGGGCCACGACCCTATTGAGCGTGCTGGGCGGCTCGGCGGCGGGTACTCTCCAGGGGAGCGTGCGAGTCAACGGCACGCCGGTCGACCAGAGGCGGCTGCGGCTCGTGGCCTCGTTCACGCCCCAAGACGCGCGCCTCGTCTCGGACCTCACCGTCCACGAACTGCTGTCGTATCGCGCGTGGTTGCAATGCCCTCGCCATTGGTCGCCGGCGCAGCGCGCGGCGCGCGTCGTGGAGGTGATGGAGATGCTTCCCGGCGTCGACGAGGTTGGAACGTGTCGCGTCGGATCGCTCGATCACGCGACGATCGCGCCGAGCCTCCGGAGGCTCGTGTCGCTCGGCATGGACATGTTCGCCGACCGTCCCGTCGTGCTCGTCGATAGCCCGACGCTCGGGTTGGACGCCGGCGAGGCCCTCGCCGTCCTCGAGGTGATCGTTGCGTCGTCGCGCGCCGAGCGCCGAACGCTCGTCTGCAGTCTGTGCCAACCGTCGGGGGCGATGATGCGGCGCTTCGACCGCCTCGTCGCGATGGCGCGCGGGCGCGTCGCCTACAGCGGAAGCCCGGATCTCCTGCCCGCGTTCTTCGAGCGCTGCGGCACGCCCTTCCCCCTCAAAGAAGACACGGGCGCCGGCGCGGTCGACTACGCGACGCATATTCTCGACGCGACCGACTACTCGTCCGACATGTGGGCGAACAAGTGGGAATTGTTCTTGCGGATCGACTCCCACACCTCCAAGCAGCAACTTCCATCAACGAACCTCTGTGCGCTCGAAGAGGCCAGGTTCTCCTCCTTTGAGAAGCTCACCGCTACGGGCCCCGAGCAATACGCGTTCCTTACCGTCCACGTCCTCGACCTCTTTGTCAGAAGCGCTGAGTTTGGGGCCGTGCTGTGCTCTTGTGTCGCCGCCACGATTCTCACCGGCATAGCCTTTGACGACCACACCACCGCCGCGCGCAGCTTGCGCTTTGGGTCCGTGCTGGCGTCGTTGATCCCCACGTTTAGCGTCTTCGGCGTCGCCATCACCGCCACCGTGACCTGCCGTCAAGTCGCGACGCGGGAGCTCTGCGGGGGCGTTTGTTCTCTTGGGGCATTGTGGCTCGCCTTTTCGACGGTGATCACAATCATCGCTATCTCGCTCGCCTTGCTTACGACGTTATTGTGGTGGTCTATGTTAGACCTTCCGCTCGACCTCTGGCGCGTCTGCTGGACCGCGCTTTCTTCGGGACTCTGTGCGGCATCGTGCGCGATGCTCGTCGCCATCATCGGCGTGTGCTCGTCGACCGAGCTCGCCGCGGCGCAAGCGACGGTGCTCGTGTGGGCCCTCGTCGTCCTCGAGTCGGTGTTGATTGTCCTCGACAAGCCTCGATCCCACCTCGGCTGGATCGTCTACGCCGTGCCCTCCACCTATTCCTCCAGCAACGTCCTATTTTGCAGCTTCAAGAGCCGATTGAAGAACTCCCGTAAGCGTGTTTTGGAGGACGACGATCTTCTTCTGCGGAGCTTTACCCTGCGGCAGAACGCGGCGATCTTGTGCTGCTTCCTCGTCGCGGCCGCGACCCTCGGCTACGCGTGCGCGCAGCGAGCTTTCAACACGCGGTGCAGGGAGGAAACCAAGCCGGCTGCCTGACATTCTCTTACTCTGGTGGTAGGGACCCGCGTTGCAGCACCAAAAAATACCGCTCGCTTTTTTTTTAGCGACGATATTTGCTGCTCTTCTAATATCGACGATCCCCTTTCGCGATACCTGCGACCTCCTCGCATCGGCTGCTTGTCCGAAATGTGGATCGCGAGAGAGAGAAGTGCGGCCGAGACGTGATCGACGAACGAACTCCTGTTTTTCGGCCTGTTGAAATTCGAGCGTTAGTATTATTAGGACACTGTCGTGCGAAGATGGCAGGCACACGACGTAGGACTAGAGCTCTGTGTTTAAGGTAAGCGCGCCCCAGGTCCCGCGGCGGCCCGGGCGGTGGCGAGGAAGAAGAAGACCTACCAGAAGGGGAATCCTCGCTTCTTAATAAGCCCCCCCCCAAAAAAAACACGGATACTAGAGCGATGAGAGCGAGGCTTCCATGAGAATCCTAGTCGTGGTGGTGGTGGCGATGAGCTTCAGGGGCTCTCGCGGTCTCCAGCAGCACCTCGAGCTCCTCGCATCGCAGGGATGGCGCGACGTGAAGCCCGCGACGCGCGAGGCCGTCGCCGCCATCGAGTCGTATCAGTTGCGTCACCCAACGAGCACCATCGCCGTCGCGGGACGATGTGCGTACGGCTACCCGCAGGCCGTGGTCATGAACCCCAACGCCCGGCCCCGTGGGTTTGGCGCGCACCTCGTGCGACTGACGTGTCCCCACCTGTGCCAGCACATCGACGAGTGGGAGAAGGACGGAGCAGTAAAAAGCCAGTCGGCCGCGCTCCTGCCAGCCTGCGCCCAATCTCTCGACCAAGTCAATGCGCGGCACGCCGCCACGCGGCGGGCCCTCGTCTCGCCGACCACGGCCGAGCGGGCCGAGGCCGAACTCGGACGAAAGCAATTCGACGCTGCGATGAACTCGGGCATCGCCGGCCTCTCGCCGACGAGGAACGACGATATCAAATGCGTCCACGCCCACGTCGCCGATCACCTCCTCTCGGGCGACAACGATATTGGCCGACGCTTGCTTCGCAGGCTCCAAGACGATCGAGCCTGCGACCCCGAGGGCTCGTCCGTCTGCCACCAACAGTGCAGCGGCCAAGGCCCATGGGCCTACCTCCCTGCCAAGAACAAGCAGAAGCTCTGGAAGACGCGGGAGCGGCGGAAGGCTCTCCGAAAACACCTCCGGGAGAAGCGGCGACTTTCTTCCGAAAGCGAAGGCCAAGGCCAAGGCGAAGCCCTCCCCCAACCTGCTTCGTAATTCGTAGTAGGTCCGTTGTTGTTGTTGTTGTGAGTAGTAGGTTTTATGGATCGCAAGATGGAGGCGGATAGTCGCGACGATAAGCTTGATGTTTCGGCGGCGCGTGGGTCGTTTCTGTGCCATCGCGAGGTGGACGAGCTGTTCTATTGCGCCACGCCGCGGCACCAATGGGACGCGATGTATTACGAGGGCACCTTGGACGATTGCCGAGGGCTGGGCGTGAAGCTGTGGGAGTGCTTGCGCGGCAAGTACGCGGGCACGGCTGCGGCAGAAGTTGGATCGGCGTGTTCGGAAGCAGGAGAGCACATTTGGACGCTCAAGCAGCGACCCCGATGGGAATACGGCGACGCGCCGCTCCGGGAGGAGGAGGAGGAGGAGAAGGGCCACACGAACAAGAAAAGATAGTGGACGACGGCCAGGCCAGGTTATAACTTATTATTATTTTACAGAAGAAGAGTGACGGTAGACATACCTGCACACACCACACATTTCGCCGCCAATGCCGCAGCTGGCGGGAAGGAAGGGAGGGAGGGAGGGGGGAAAGAGTGAATGAAAGGGTGCAAACATAAACTGACGACAAGCTCGGATGGATGGAGATCCCGGACGGATAGTGGTCGAGCGCGGGTGTTTTTTTCGGCGAGGCGCCGCGTCGTCTCCAGGGTGGTGGCGGTGGTCGGATGTTAGTAAGATGGTGTTTGGGAAAAGAAAGGCGAATATGGCAGAAGTCATTCGAACAACTTGAGGTCCTTGGCGGCGGTGACTTCGGGGGAGTTTGGCAGGGAGTCCGGTTGTTGGTGCTTCTCGCGAGGGCGGACCCAGCGGCGGCAGCGGACGAAGGAGCTCTGGTCCTGGGCGGCGCGGTAGCCACGATCATCCCGAGGCCAGTCGAAGGCGTAGAGCCAGCCGTCGAGAGGTTCCTTGTGGGCATCGGGGTCGGCGAGCGTCCTGTCGAGGCCAAAGGAGGAGGTATCGAGAACCCACGGGCCGAGCCAACGCCACTCGGTGTGGGGCTCCGCGGTCGGCGGGAGGCCCGAGAGCTCGGGAACGATTTCCTCCTCGAGGCTGGGGGGTCCGCCGAAGCGCTTGAATAAGAGGGCGAGCTCGGGCCTCGAGGCTTCGAACGGAGGTCGTCGGACGAGCGCGGCCGAGGTCCACGTACCTCCGCCGGTAATGTAGCCTTGCCTTCCACCGGGGCGCCAGCGCTGGTTTTCCCACACAAAGTCCAGGACGACGCCGTCGCGCTGCGGCGTCGAGGGGCGCGGGGCGTTGTTGCGCGCGGCGACGAGCCGCAAGTTGGCCGCGAGGGATCTAGGAGGAGGCGGCGGCGGAGGCGGCGGGGGCGGGCCTTCCTCCTCTGGAGTCGGCGGGGGGGTCGCCGCGTGGTGCCTTCGACGGAGCTCCTCGAGGACGGCGTCGAGGTCGATGAGGCCAGAGGCCTGGTCCTGGTGCGTCCGGAAGGCCGCCGCGACCGTAGCCGGAGAGTCGACGTCGCCGAGGAGAGCCTCGAGGACGGCCGTCGCGGCGACGCGCTCGCGCGGGCGGATCCAGCGGCGGCACCGCACGCGCGAGTCGTCGTCGCGGCGCCGGTACCCGACGTCGTCCTTGGGCCAGGCCTCGCGCGGAGGGCCGTAGAGCCACGCGTCCGGCGAGCTGTCGACCGCGTCGTCGACGACGACGCGGTCGCTGCCGTGCACGCTCGAGTCGATCTGCCAAGGCGAGAGCCAGCGCCAGGTGAGGTCGGGCAGGTCGTCCTCGGCCGCCTCGGGGGGCGGTCCGTTGGCGGCGGCGAAGAGGGCCGAGGGCTGGCGCGTGGGCGACTCGAGCGAGCGACGGCGTCGGCGCCCCTGCGCGCCGCCCGGCACGCGCGCACACTGGCGCTTCTGCGGCGCCGGCGACGCCATCGCCTGCGAGAGCCGGAGCTTGGCGCCGTCGAGCACCGTCGCGTCGCGCGCCTCGTTCTGCCACACGCAGTCCACGACGATCTCGCCCGCCGGCAGGAGAGAGTCGTGCCTCGATGCCCGTAGCCGCGCCTCGGCGACGCAATTGTCGCCGTCGGCCGCGCGCCGCCGCGCCTCGCGCACCCGCTCCACGTTGTAGTCGAGCTCGTCCTCGTCCTCCTGCTGGATCCGCGCGAGCCGGCTGCTGATGCGGTCGACCAAGTTACGCCGCGGCGACGACGACGAGTCGGGCGACGCGTCGCTCACCGATCGGAAGCCTGCCCGCCCTCTTCGTCGCTACCACCGTCACCACGGGCCGCGGCACCGCCACTTCGGGGCCCTCCTCGGGGCTCGCTTACCGGCACCACCACCTCGGGCATCGGTTCCTCCTTGGCCTCCTCTGCCTCCTCGAGGGCGCGTCGAGCCACGACGCATCGATACCGTCCTCGCTCGTCCCGCCGTGCCGGAGCAACTCGGCCGTCGGAGCCGATCGGCCTCGGTCAGCTCCGCGGCGTCGTCGTCCTCCTCGTCGATCAGCTCCGCCAGCCGACGGTCGTCCATCCCCGACGAGCACCCTCCGACAACCTGAACTTTTGTATTTAGCACGTCGTCGTCGTCGTGATCATTTATTCGCTTCGAAGAGGGGGAGTTAGCCCTTCCTCCGAGGCGGGGGTGGAGTGGATTGTATTGTTGGCCCGTTCTCGTCCGTCGAGACTACACCACCACCACCGTGGCGTACGTGGCATGCAAACTAACATGAAAGGCGCGAACTCCGACGGGTGCGTCAGTAGCCAGGGGGGATGGCGGTGATGTGGGCAC